>JANKKB010030128.1:21338-54273 GCA_026225775.1 Bursera palmeri
ACAACTTCCACAGGAATCGGATTCCGATTCCATACTGAACCAAACAGGAGAAATGAATAACCATTCCGATTCCGATTCCACTTCATTCCGATTCCGATTCCGAAGTTCAAACCAAACGGACTCTTATATATTTACCCTTAACTCTAACTGTCATTGGTCATAGAAATTAATGGTAGGGGGTTCTCTGATGATTTTTTAAATATAATGGGGCGTCTTAATGATTTCTTAAACGTATAAGAGGGGTCTGAAAATCGTCATACGACAGGGGGTCTATAATTTTTTCCTTTTTATCCTTATATCTTTATTAATGTTATTTTCACATGTAGTTTTTTTTTTTTTTTTTACATATTAGAAATATTTAACAATTAATATTTTGATAAAATTAACATTGAAGTATTTAAACATAAAAAATACTTTTTAAACTATTTTATCATAAAATTCAAAAAATAATAAAATGTGTTTTGAGTTAGATTTATTTAGTTGTGTTATAAGTTATTCTTCATTATAAGATTTGATGTAAGAATAAGGTATAGAGGTGACGATGAAAGAGTTTTAGAAAATATTTAAAAAATTATCATATAAACAAGAGATATATTAGATGATAATATTTAAAGAAACAAAATATCATGTTATATATAAACAGGTAAATTAATTTCCTTAGGGTATTTAAAAAATTGACATTAAAATGTTTGTAGTTAGATAAAAATCAAAATGTCTAACATTTTTAGTTTAAATAGAATTATCTTGAAAATACCTGATGAGTAAAAACAAAATAATATGAAATATGTTAATCATTTAATTAAGTTCAAATGTAAAAACAAGTAGTTGAGGAAAGATACTGTGTATTTATTTATAAATTTTGTATTTTTATTTTTAAAATTAAATAAAAATATATAATTGATTTTGAATAATTTTAAATTTAAAAAAGTATTATACGATTAATATTGATTCAAAATATATTAATGAATGTGCGTATCGAGAGAATATTTGTTTAGAAATGAAAATAAACACTCAATCATTTCACATTGAAAAGAGGTGGGATAACACAAGAAGAAAATATGATGAATCTTTTTGTCTTCTATATGAAATATCTTAATCATTTAACTGAGTTTAGACAATATTTTTTGAAAATGAAAACAAACACTCATTTATTTCACATTGAAAAGGGGTGGGATGACACAAGGATAAAATATGATGAATCTTTTTGTCTTTTAGTTCGAAGATATTTTCTTAATGTAATTAAATTTATACTAAAATTAGGATGTTAATCTAATTTAAAAACGTGGTTTACAATTAAATTTGTTAATTATACGGAAAATCAATAAGAAAATTTCATGAGATATGCGCCTCTACTGCAATCACTTTCATCAATCTTTCTAAACCAAAAACAATAAATTAAATTAATGTTTTAGATGGACGAATTGAATTCTCAAACTAACTCGAATCAAGGTAGAGATCTTGTGAAGAATTTCAAAAGATATTTATTCTCTAAAATTTTATCAACAAATTGTATGATAAGAAATATCAGTTTGGAATTATTGTAGTTAAAGGAAATAATCAGTTTATAGATTTTTTTTTTAAATATAGGTGTTACGTTTTGTGTTAGTTGGCAAATTACGCATCAAAATTGGGTTATTGAATATAAGTTTTTCTTGAGTTGTTTGGATCCTAAAATAGATCCTGCTTACTTCACGCTCAAGCCAAAAAGATTAGTAGCCTATCGTTGCTTCCCGTTTGACCCGCACTCGAATGGGACCTAAGTAGTTTTTTAGTTGTTGACGATTTGTTCATTTCAATGTGGTTCAAACTTCCAAAAACCTCGAGTAACCATCATTAAACGTGTAAATGTGTTTCGAACTTTCAAAAACCTCCAATAAACCATGATTGGGGTTTTCTATCTATAAGAAGACAAAAGGGGATAGCTTTTGGTTGGGAGAATTGATGAGAAGAAGATCCATGAGAATTTGAGATTGAAAGTTGAATGTCTTCTCTTAATAATTGCCGAACACCAAATCAATTTGTTACCCATCTTTCGGAGTTCTATGGGTGAGTGAGAGAGTTAGAGTTCTAACTCAAGAAGACGAGTTTGCCGAGAGATTCTATGTTAAGAAGATATCTAAAGGTTATATATTAATTACCCATCCTTCAGAGTTCTGTGGATGAGTGTGAGAGTTAGAGTTTCAAGAGGATGAGTTCATCTAAAGATTCTATGTGAAGAAGAGATTCTAGATAAGTTACGCATCCTTCAAAGTTCTATAGCTGAGTGCGAGAGTTGGAGTTCCAACTTATGAGGATGAGTTCATCCAAAGATTCTATATAAAAAGAGATTTAAATTTTCTAGATTAGTTGTTGTATAGTAGATCTACAGAGTTCTTCGTAAAGTTCAACTTTGGGGTGTTAGAGGCATCAAAGTTTTTTAGTATATCTGAACCACAATTTGCAAGCCTTCTTCTCATATAAAAGATTTGCTAGTTGGCGACTGATAGCCTGAAGGATTTTTTCTTCTCAAGACTTCTCCGGATGTTCGATTCGTCAACAAGATTTGTGTTCTTTATTTTTTTAGTACTTAGATATCTTGTTGAATGCTTCTTTAATTGCTTCTAATTTTATCTATCTTTATTCGATATTCTTTAATGTGCTTTAGTATCGAAAATTATAAATTCCACATTGTAAACACCTATTCACCCTCATTTAGATGTTTTTGGATCTAAACTAGTTTTATCTGTAGGCAAATTCAGCTTTTAAAGATTTTTGTTGAGACTCAATTGGATCATTAGTTTTACTACATAATTAACCCTTAAGGCTAATAACGTTTATTATGATTTTTCTTGTAAATAAAATATATTTCTGTTCAAATTATTTAGTCTAGTTAGGTCTGAGAATACTTAATTTCATTTTCCAAAATATGAAATCATGTAATTTCCCTAAAACATATAGGTAAGTTGCACATTATAATCAGCATTACATATCCACGGGTGACTCTTGTCGCTCAAATTTGGAAATTAAAGCCGAATTAACACAAATGACCATAATGGTCTATTGGTATTGGAAGAACTCGACAATTGAAGGAAAATGAACATGATTGCCGCGGCACGCATACTCTAGAGGCATTTACTCCATAAAGATTGTGAAATAGTTTCATTCACTTCTAGAATTTGTTTGATTTTGGTCGTGGGTTGACAGAAATTTTGATTTGTGTTGTAAAGAACCACGAGAGAAGAAAATTAAAGAGGAAATGTAATTGGTTGACCAAACAACTAGCATAATCACCATTCAATTAAAGTCTCTATTTGCTTTATGACATGCACAGGCATTGAGATGTGCATGAATGCATGTGTTAGTTTGCATTATTTACAACTCATCACCATCTCAAATTCATTATCTCTCTGAAATCATTCCTTCACCCTGTTCAGCCAATGAAGAGAGTGTCCATATTTCCTCCAAAGTTTGCGTAAATTCCTTCTCTCTACCAAGAATTACAGTTTGGTGATCAGCATTTTCAATGATATTGACCCCTGCATCTGGTGCCTTCATCTTAATGTTGATGCTGCACTCCACAGGGACAACCTGATCTTGATCACCTTGAATAACACAGATTTTCACTCTGTAATCGATCAGAGTTTTCAAATAATCGTCTACATATTTTGCTCCACCACATATCACATTATGCATGCTATGCCAAGCAGAATGATGAGTATGCCTAGTCAGGTCCACGATCAAGAAATGAAGATCCCTGAAAAATAAAATAAAAAACTATGAGAACTGCATTTAATTGTTCAATTAATACAAATTAACAAGATATAGCTACCTTCTCCAAGTAAAAAGCTTAATAATCTTCTCCCATGTCCTGTGATTCCGGCAAAAGAGGAAACAAACACAACGACCCAAGTGCTCATACCATGACATAACCGATGAACCAAACAATAACGGTGGCCACAATCTCCTCTTAGCAAGCCTATTAAGGGCATCGAAACTTGCTCCATCCTCTGAATATGGCAAGCATGGCTAAAAGTAAAACTTTACATGTAAGATAGATAAAGCAAGAGAAAAGAACTGAAATTTCTTGCATATGGTGACAGTTTCCCAAATTGGTTTTCAATTTTTCAAGTCAATGATAGAAATGTTATCCACTTACAGGTGCTACAAGGGTGATCGATTTAACAAACTTGGCGTACTTTGCAGCTAGAGCCAATGCAATTATGCAACCCATGGAATGTGCAACCAAATGGAAGGACTTCAAATCAAAAGGACAAATCACAGATTTCTCAATCATCTCCAAGTGATCTCTCAATGTGTACAAGCTATCTCTTGGCTTCGGGCTTCTTCCAAACCCCAAAAGATCAACTGCAATCAGCCTGTGGTTACCCTTTACATCTTCAGAGAGATTTTGAAACACTGTTTCTTTCCAAATTGAGGAAGAACCTAGGAACCCATGTAAGAATATCACATTTTCAATTGGATTTCCCTTTGAATCCTCAATGGAAGCTGACAAACATAAAATGAAAATAAGAGTATTAGTAACTATCTTATACGACATTCAGTGGCAAGAGCAGAAATTGCTAATTATTAATTAATTGAATGAAACCTAAAGTTATGAGTGTTATATACAGAGTAACGGACTGTCAACAAAAAACCAGAACAAAATGGTGGTGTGTCAGTGTCCAAATCATGAAACCTCTCGTAAAATGCAACCACAAAAACTAATCCTTCAAGTAAAACACACCCCAAACAATGTGGAAATAATTATAAGCTTATCATTGTTACCCAATCCTAAGTTATGTATTCACCAAGTTGCAAACTAATCAAGGACAATTGCCGGGTCCAAATGCTGTAATTGGTTGCCAAGTAAAAATAAAAATAAAAAAATAAAGAGAGAGAGAGAGAGAGAGAGAGAGAGAGAGAGAATTGGAATCTAGAATTAAGTAATTCATCCCTATCCTCTAGAGAGAGTCTAATATGCATCTATTTGAAACAAGAGATGAACATGAAAAGCTTACGAATTTCCTATCATGACAACTTTTTTTGATACAATTTTAACATGACAATTCACCATCACAAACTAGAGATGGTTTTGTTAGGCAAAAGAATCTTGCATTGCAAACACACCCAACGTAAAACAAACGAATTTTCTTGGAGCTTCTCAGTAACCAAACAAATCATAATCTAAAAACAATTAATGAAAACTGAACCCAAAGTGGGAAAAAGGAAGAAAAAATTCTCAACTCACCTTGTGAGGGCTCCTTCACCACAACATGAAGCTTCTGATCACCATTCTTCATCCAAGAAACGCAAGAATCACACCGACAATCACTCCACCTATTCACCACCCCACCATTCATTTTCTTGGATTCCTCCCGTTTTCTACCAAATCCAAGAAACCCCATCTGCCTAAACACATTCTTCCTCCCGTACAAAGTCTCTGAAACCTCATTTTCTTCAACTGCAGCTCCATTCCTCTCCCGCTCCTTACTCCTTGCACAGTAACAATGTGGGGACTCCCTCTCAAAGAACTCGTCGAGATATCTGTATATTACGCAGAGAAAAGTTTCAAGCAAGTCGAGGAATAGGAAGACGATGAAACTCAGGGCAACGTGGAGGCCCGTGACGCATTTGCTGAGCCATTTTCTCGGAGAAGGTGCTGGAGACATGAGCAGGAAACTGAAGAAAGAGACAGAAGAGGATCAGCCGGTTATCGAATCTACGTCGACTTAGCTTGAGTACGCGAAGATAAAACGTCTGTGGAGCCACGTGGTTCGGTTTGAATTGACTTTTCTCTTCAAATTTTTATTATATTTTTTCTACAATATGATATTCAATAAAAATATGGAATACAATTATATCAAATTAATGCTTTTAGCTTCACAAAATCTGTAATGTTGTTTTTTAGAAATGTTTTTTTTTTTTTAAATAGACTTCTATTTTTATATTTGAAAACGAATTAAATAAATTAAATCTTATAAAGATTCGGAACTACAATTGAGAATCTTGTGGAAGATAAGAAAATTGTCTTATTAAACAGAAGGCTTTTGGATTAAAAAAAGATGTTAACAATTTATACACAAAGTAAAATTTATAATAATATTAATAATATCATATTTTATTATTTTAAAATTATTTATTCTCTTCAATAGGATGTTCATAATAAGTATTGAGTAATGATATATGAACAATCTAAAATGCTCTTCATAATCCTTTTTTTAAGTACACTTACTATTTTAAAATTAGAATAATTAAATTTATATAAAATTTTTAAATAATTTCAAAAATAAATCAATATTATCAATAGAGATTCAATAGCTTAAATTTTTATTTATTAATTATAAAAATAAAATATTATTCATAAATTATATCATTTATTAAATCAATTGTTTCATGGTTTTTCATAAAATATTTTTAATTATATTTTAATGTAATAAACTTTGAAATATTATTTCATATTGATTATGTTAAGTTATTCAAATCTCTTTGTTAAAATTTTGGATTTGTAAAACAATTATATATTTTAGAAAAAGGCTAGGCCATATAAAACCCCACCCATGAGTGACAAGTTTTTGTCAACGTCGTAACAAATTCTCACCAAGTTCAGGCACCATAAATGCCCTGAAAAGTTGGGGATCCCAAGTAGCTGCTCCAACGATGTGCTCTTTAACTTATCACATCGTCAGCTATAGAGGATTTGCTTATCTGTTGCTGCATAACTTTCAAAAAAAAAAAAAAAGCTTGCAGCTCCAACAAGTTAAAGGCCTAAAGGTAACTTGGTAATCCCCGCACACTTTCACCTTCAACCGTTTCAGTACAATACAATGTCAATAGCGGCTTACATACCTCAAAATGCCAATTTCATTTTCATACACAATAGCATAGTATGTTTTGAAAGGTTTATTTCTGTTATCTTTATCAGAAAAAAATAATTTTATCAGGAACAAATATTGTACATTAAAGAATAACTCAATAAAATCTTGTAATGTTTCCTCAGCTACTATCACTTTCCTTCTTCTTTGGATCAGAGTTTATGATTGGTAGATTTCTTCTATACTGTTGAGATGTTAACCTCCTTTCTAATGGCGTTTTCCTCTTGCTTACAACAAACCTGTTCACTCCTTTCCTCATTGGCATAATTGATGGGAAATCTTCGTCAGGGATCTGGCTCAACTCTGAGATGTCCTTGATCTGAGCAACACGGCGAAACCATCTCTCTGCCTTGGCTTCCTCAGACATATCCAATGGATCTGCTTCCTTCACCGCTGAACCCTCCAGGCTCTTTCCAGTCCAACTACTTCTAATATTCTGATTTTCATTTGGTTGAGATGAATTTCCAGATAAATTTTGTATCTCTTTCCCAGAATATCCAATACTCTGGTTTTCAGTTGGTAAAGCTGAACTCCCAGCTAACCTTGTCGCCTCCTGCGTAGTGTCTACACTACTCCAATTATCATTACTGGTAGGCAGAGGATTACCAAATTTCTGGGCTGAATTTTCGTTGGTTGAAGTTCCATAAGCTCCACTTGTGCTAATCTCCCTAGGATTTGGTCGCACAGGTTTTGAGTTCCAGCTTCCAGGACTGCTCTGATGATTTTCCATCTGCTGCATGCCATCCACATCAGCTGCTGACGGTCTAGCATCATCCAACTTCCCTGGCATCACAGAATTTGAAGTTTCTCCAGAAGCTTTAAGAGTCAAATCCACTCCCTCTGGCTGCTGTTTGTCCTTCTTAGCAAAGTAGTCAGGTGGGAAGGGGACAAAGGGGACAAAATTAGTGTTGTTAGATTGCTCCATGGCTACACGTCTCTTATACATTGGTGAAGTAAGAGAACGATCCTTCTTCTTGTTAACAACAAATCTATTCTCACCCTTGCGCATTGGCATAACCTCAGGGAAATCTTCATCAGAAATTGAACTTGCTAGATCAGTAACATTATCCAGCTCAGTGACCCTCTTAAACCATCTCTCAGATTTTTCAGTTTGTTCATTCTCTTTATCAGTGATCTCCATCAGGTTCCCCGGCTTTTCAGATAGCTGCAAATTGTCTTTTGAATTATGATAATCATTATCCCCAGAAAATGCACCAGTTTGCTCATTAGTGTTTGCAGCATCAGAGTGGTAGTTGTCTGACACTACATGAACACTCTCATCTGTCTTAGCATTTTCAGGGTTCTTGGCAAACATATTTGCAGGTAAAGGAACAAATGGAACATAATTGGAATTGCTTCCTTTAAAGTTCCCATATTGTGATGAACCTGAACTAGAAATAGTAGGGGAACTATCTACTCCAACATTATTGTCAGCGGTAGCTCTACTATTATAAGATTCAGAAGAAGATGAACGACCAAGTATATCATCTAACTTCTGGTTTAAGTTTGTGTCAGAAGCTTTCCTTGCCTCTCCAGTCTGGATATTGGTACCAGAACTATCATTACCCAAGTTCCTTTGATACTGAGCATTGGCCAGCCTCCTCTCTAAGGGTGTCTTCCTTGTGCTCACAACAAACCTGTTAACTCCTTTCCTCAGGGGCATAATTTCAGGAAAATCTTCATCTGCTATAGCAGTGCTCATGTCAGAAGTACTGTCCAGCTGGGAAACCTTACTAAACCACCGCTGTGCCTTCTCTTCATTAGCAGCCAACCTGCTGTCTATATCAGCCTTATTTGCAAAACCCCCATCTCCATATCCTTGACCTGACCTATTGTTAGCTGTACCAAGTGAGACCTCTCCAGGCCGCTTGCAGTCACACCTCAAGCATACCATATTCCTTCCGTAGTTAAAGAAGTTACATCTGAAAAAAATAAAATAAAATTAGTTTTTCATTCCTAACAAAGAAAGATCCACCAATAATCTTAAAAAGAAATATAACAAGAATCAATGCTCACTGAGGACACTCCCATTCCCCCCCAGTCAGTTGTCCCTTTGGTCTTGCTTCTTCACATTCAAGGCATTTCATATTTCTTGCAAAGTTCATAAAACTACACCTGCTCAATAAAGATGACAGTAAACTACTATTAATCCAAAAAGGATATTAAATATTCACAAAATCGAGTAAACGGAAAATGAATTTTATTACATGTGTTCACATCCAATTTGGTATAAGCAGTACAAAGAGCAGCTAAATTGAACTGTAAAAGTAGGGAATAAAAAATAGTGACCTCATAAGTTGGAAGAATATAAACCAAATAAGATAATGACACCTTATATTGATCAGAAAGGAAGATGAAAGAATGGAAGACACAAGTAAAAAGAAAGAATGAAAAATTCTCTACCTTGGGCATATCCAATCGCCTCTTTTCATTTCAATTTTTGGGCCAAAGCCCCTTGGTGTTTGTCCATATCTTTCTGGGAACTGATTCTGTACTGACCCGTAAAAGTTTGATTGGGAAGTGTTATAGCTCAGCCTGGCCAACTCACCCAACAAACTACGGACAGATGCCTCAACAAGTTCTTTGTTGCAGGGATTGTTTGCCTCTGAAGAAGCAGATAGATTGCTTGAATAACTCAACAAAAATTTCATCAGATCAACTGTGTTTGCTTCACCAGTATCCAACACCTAAAACAGTAAAGACGGGTTAGTAGCAAGAGTATGCTGGACAAGTAACTGCGACTTCAATAATATGTTAGTAAAATCATTTTACAATACCACATAGCTGTCAAGAGAAGATTAAAACAAATTAAAATATCATCAACACTTTTTCCAGTAAATTTAAGCTCAAATTCCCAAGGGTTAGTTATATTAAAATAAGTTTACTCATAAACTCACAAGTACTATCGAATAAAAATGCATTTCAACCATGCCATACTTCAAAATACACATTAAAATACAATTTACTTAATTACGATGTTTGTAAATTCAAATTTAAAAGATACGGCACAGGCTCCAGGTTAGTGGTTGGTAGCTGGTCTTTGAATGTGCATGATAAGCTTCTTGATCAAAAATTTTCTCCTCAATATTCCATTGTTCAAATTTGGCCTCAAATTATCAGGCTTTTGTCAAATATTATTCTTTTTGATGAAATGCACTAGTCAGTCTTGTCTTTCTACATGTACACAGCCAGCATTTTAAAGAAGCCTATAAACTAGGCATCAATTGGCTTCTGTTTACAAGATAGTCCTTTTAATTGCCATAAAATTTAGCATCAAGCTTTATTACCAAAGTCTTCTGACTTATCAAGACAAGTAGATGATTGAAAAAGACCATCCAAAAAACCTACCTTAAATGATACAGTAGAATTAGATAATAGAATTATATATATATACAAACAATATTGCTCTTCCTAAGTGTATGCAAATTGCTGATATTAATCTTATGGCCAAGCATATTCTCTACATTGATTAATATTTATTTTTCATTAACAAAATCCTAAAATATAATAAATTGGGAGTTTCAAATACGTATACCAAACTAGAAATTTGAGGTTCATTCACAAGTCATCCAGTTCGTGCACCAATAATTTCCACATTAAAAAATAAATAAATAAATAATAAAACAAAATAAAAATCTAATATACACATCTAATGTCGCACAATCAATTCAAAGCCAGAACTTGTCAAACGTACAAATATTTTTGCATTTTAGTAATGCTACTTGCATTGCCTCCTCCTGTTAGAACATGAAATGAGATTTTTTCTTTTTTCTTTTAATAATAGATATTGATACGATATAAAATGGAAAGAGATGTTAAGTGTTAACGCTAGGGAAGTAAGTAAAAACACCAAATTTTGGGGTTTCCTTTGAAAAATAAGGAGTCCTAAAAGTTCTTTGATTATCTAACCAACTTCAAGACACTCCTCTAAAATGTCCCTCAATGCACTTCATGGAAGTATTTTCATGAAATGATGGACAAGCTTGACAATGGTTTAACCTTGTAAGTAAAAGGAAAATACTTGTTGTCTCTTACCAGCAATATTATTTCATCAATAAATACTCAACACACTTGACAAATTGTTCTAGCAGATAGACTAATGTATGGAAGCAGAGTGTGTTGAAGAGGAGAGTATTTTTGGCCGAATTGCAGTGAACTTGGCTAGGAGATCAAAGAAATTAAGAAACTTCCATTATTCAAAAAGCCCCCAAAACTTAGTCATTTTGGCTTATTGCCACTAACATTACTTGCATCAATAGCTCTAATGCTATTTCCTATTTTCAAACATTTGACGAGCAATTCTTAATCCAATTCAACAACTTGAGCAAACACAAAATCTTAAACTTACATTGTTTCCCAGAAAGGCTTTCATCCTTCTCATTGACTCATCAACGTTTTTGAACAGAAATGGCGTGGCGTTTTCCACTAACACTTCAACATCTCTTCTAGAAACCATCCTACACATTCAAGTAAGGTAAGATAAGATAACATCATGGTTGGTTGTTTCATTTTCCATGTAAACGAAGAACAAGTTCAAGAAACTGACAACAACAGATTGGGACGGTCCCGCGCGAATGACAAGCACGCGTTGGCTGCGCGTACGAAGTCCTCTGTTAAATCTTGAGCACCCACGTACTCATCATCACCACCATTTGTTCGATTGAAGTACCCACAAGCAAAGAGACTGTCGAGAAGCGCTTGAAGTTCAGGCCACGGCTGCCCAACGGAGGGAGCAGAGGCATGGGAGAAAGAGGAGACTTGTGTGTGGAGCTGCTGAGAAGATTTAACGGGGAGTAGGCGGGTGGCGGTGGTATTGGTAGCGGTGGAGGAAGTGGTGGTGAGGAGGGGTGAGGTTGAGAGGGAGTGGTGGTGATACTGATGAAGCAGAGAGGAGAGAGAAGGCGAGAGGCGGTGGTGATGGCGGCGGGTGAGCCGAAGGAAGGAAGTACAGCGGTGGTGAAGAAGAGGGGAAGGGGTGAGAAGTAAGAGGAATCGGGTGGTGCTAGTGCCCATCACTTAAACCCTACTGGGTTTCTGCCGGTGGTGATGGTGTAGGAGGCGAGGAGTGGATGGTATTGGATGAATATAGATAAATATTGCTTGACAAATCTCAAAATGATCCTTGTCTTGTTGAGAAATATCCTTAGAATGAAAAACTTATCCATAAAATTGGTTATTGTGAGAAAAAAATAAGAAAAAAAAAAACCCAAATTTAAATATTATAATTATATCTTAATATTGATAAATTTTTTTCCTTTTGTCCATATATATATATATATATACATCTTTAGTGTTCAAAACCTCTTGATCTATCAGTCATTAGTTTTTTATTAAAAAAAAAGTTGTCATATTTATTATGATTTTTATAGATTTTTTTTATATGAGAAATTTTTATATACTTTTTAGTATGAGGTACAAATAATAGATTCAATTCTCTATCACTATTTGCTATGACTTTGAAAGACTTTCAAGTTTCATAGAGAAAAAAAAAAAGAAACATTACTTTGTTTTTTCACGGAAGATGCAAGGAGAATATCATGAAATAAGTTATTCTATTATTTGTTAGCTTTATGGGTCTTTGTTTATTACAGAACATTCATATTTGATTTAATCACTAAATATTTGATTTGATGGAATATATAAAACTACAGATTATCGGTAGACACAACTATTTGAGTTCATCTTGATTTCTTGTTCATCTATGCTACTCAAGAATTAGTTGCCTTATAAAAAATAATATTTGATTTGTCTCTTTTCTTTTTGTGTTTGGCGACTGTGTTGTTGGACTATAATAGAACAGGGTTTTGTTTTATCTAAACAAATAATAATAATAATAATAATAATAATAATAATAAATAGGTTTCAAAATTCTCAATCATTCTCCTTTTTATTACGAAGAGAGGTTATGGGTGATTGTGGTAGCTTTATACATGGTTTCCCATGTTGCAACTTGGTTATGCTCCAATCATTAAATTCTATTGTTTACCTTACGCTTGTTAGGGTTTTAATATGATTTTCCTTTGTTTCGAGTAGATGTACAATTTAATTTATGTTAATTTTGACTATCAGCATTAACAGAGCTCACAGCACATCTATATCACCTTCTTTTTTATATATTTAACAATAATTGTATCATAACATTATTAGAAGGAAGAAAATTAAAAATAAATAAAATAGATTTTAATAAATAATAGGGAAATCACTATATGAAGATTTATGTTTAGGGAGTATTATTGTTCAATAAATCACAAGAGACTTTCCATAATATTGTTGCTTATTATCAGTTGCAACCAACTTCATTGCTATAAAAAAGAGAGTATTTTATTTCTAGAGATATTGTTTAGCTTTAGGGATTATGTGAAATCGACTAGTTCCAGAAAATGGTATAATATACAAATTTAAGAAAAAATTTATTACATATATAGTTAATTATGATGATGATTAAATAAATAAAAATAAATTATATAATGTAACTTGTATAGACACAACATGAAATTATATTTGTATTGTAAGTATTTAAGATATTCGACACGATTAATAATAATTATTATAGATTAATATTAACCTTAATCCCTATTTGTGTTTTTGTGTTTAAGATATTTGATATAAATCATCGTATTTATGTTGATACATGTTGAGGGTGTATGCCAACTTGTTTAATGATATGAATAATTAAAAGTGTGATATTACCAATTTATAAGATAAATATTTATTAATATTAGTAAATAAATTAAGTTATATAACATGAATGATTTTATTTTTTTTAATATTAATAATTGGTTGTATGATTTGGATAATTTGAATTAATATCAATATATTTCATTGATTGATATTTTCATGGAGTCGATCTATAGAATAGGCTTGTTGAACCTAGCCTATAAACAACCTTAGTTGAACTGGATCTAGAAGAAAGGCTTCCAATAATACGCGAGCAAAGTTAATATTAGCTTGTGCAAGATTACATAGCTTTCTTCGTAAGGAATATCATTAAGATGAATTTTCAATTGAAGAAGATAATGCAACTTCATCCCTTACATCGATACTAAATACTCAAGAAGACGATTTTGATCTAATTTTTGAGATTCAAAAATAACAAAGAGAGAATACTAATGAATGGAAGGCTACTATAGCTGTTAATATGTGAAATGATGTTGGACATATTAATAATAATGAATAGTATAGATTTATTGTTACCAAAGACTTTAATAAATATTGAAACGTTTAAAAAGAAAAAAGGTATTTCAGTTATCTATTTATCTAATTGGGATGATTTATAGATTTATTTATTTATTTATGAATTATATGTTATATTATTTGAAGTTCATAAAAGTTTATCAATCTCTTATTAAAAAAGTATATCAATGTCTATAAAAGTCTATAAATATTTATCAATTTCTCAATAAAAGTTTATAAATATTTATGAAAGTCAGTAAAATGAAAGTCTATTAAAGTTTACGAAAGTCTTTCATAATTATGAAAAATCTATAAAAGTCATTAGAAACTATGAAGTCATTCACTTATAAAAATCTTAATTAAATACATCCCCTTAAAATTGGGACAATATCAAAAACTACACTTGTGTTTTGACATAATTTTAGGTGGAACCTGAATTTGCTATTTTAAAACAACATCCTTCAAGTTGTCAAAAAATCATCATCTATAGTTTTTCATTAAAAACTATACTAACTGTTGAGGGTAATATAGAAATTTAATGTCAAATAATTTACATTTTAATTTAAAATTCATAAACTAATTAATCAAAATCAAATTAGAAAAAAATAAAAATAAATAAAATTAGAAACCACCTAAAAACAAATCTTGTCGCACCAACCCCCAGACACAACACCCATGGCCAATTTGGCTACTCTGTATCTTCCCTTGTGTCAATTTCGGGGTTGAGATGGAATTTAGGGGGTTTCAAAGGTTAGTTAAGGTTTGAAGAAAGAAAGCTTTTTGGAAGGAATAACAGTTTTGCTGGTAGAGAAGAGAATGGGTTTTCAATTTTTTTTTTCTGATTTTTTGTTCATTAAATTAAAGTTTATGTTAATTTATAATTAGAATATTATATTTAATTTGAATAATTTATTTTAATTAAATAATATAGTGATAAATATATCCTTTTATATTTATGTTGGGGTTACTACTAGAAGTTGATTAAAAGTTGATAATTCCAAGGGTGTTGTTGAAATTGTCTCAGTATATTTTATTTGAATACTATGAATTAATTAAATAATATAGAGGTAAATATGTCTTTTTATATTTTTGTTAGGATTAAAACTAATGATTGATAAAAAATTGATAACTTTAGGAGGTATATTTGTTAATGGCAAACATGATTTCTATCTAAAATTAGGTCAGAACACAAAGACAGTTTTTGATATTGTCCCATTAAAGAAAACATTAAACCTAAAAAAAAAAAAAAAAGACATCTAATTTTAATTATCTCTTATAATTTTCTATTATGAAAAAAAGAAAAAAACAAACACATAAATAAAACTTATCTTGAAGCTTTGATTGTCATATTTTTATCAACAACAAGAGTAGTAAAAGAAAAATGAAATAAAATTAAAATTTAGATGGTAGGAATCGAATATCGCATGTACAAGGAAGTTGGAGCTTGTTAATAGATATATAATGGGAGTGGGCTTAAAAAGATCTGTAATGCTCACATGGGTAATAACGAACTAAAAGTTTGGGTTTCCAAGCCCAACAACACGATGCAATTGTAATGCTCACTTGGGTCAATTGTGAATCATCACAATTCGACTTGTTTGGTTTACAATTGTGGGATAGGAGGTCTAGGCCCATTTTTTTTTTTTTTTTATTTGTTATGTTTTCTGGGCCATTTGAGTAGATCCAAAAATCAAACTTCCAATTTTTCATCTCTTGTAAAATGTTTATATTATGATGCATGATGCTTTGAATGCACAAGACAAGCGAGAGAAGGATTCTGAAAGTTCTATCAATAGGGTTCCATTTTTCACATTCAACATTCCTTTATTGTTCAGTAGAATTATGAAGCTACATACAAGTACATGTGCCGGATTGAACTCTAATACTCTGAGCCGATCAAAATTTTAGTAATGATTAATATTAAATGCGTGATGATAAGATGAAGTGGGCACTGCCTCCTGTTAATTATTACCATCCTTCACGCACGTTTAAGTAACTTTTAAGGTTATTTGTTTCGAAACATAAGAGAGTCAGATAATGCCTTATTATTGTGCCTGATTTCATCGATCGGTTGCTCTGTAGAATGTAAGGAGATGTTTGGAGTTCTGGTTCTAACTGTAGCTGATCGGCCGGCTACCCTAAACTTAGGGGTGTTTATTCAGTTTGGTGGTTCATAGTTGGTGGTGTTATGAAATAGCTAAGGTCCACAAAATTTTGATCAAAATAGAATAGAAACTTTGTAATACCTCCAACCCATTTAATAAAAAAAAAATGTTTTAATTGTGTCACATATTATATTTGACCAACTTGCTTATAATTTATGTATATTTATCATATTTATATTAATTAAAGTTATCCTAATAACATAAACCATCATCAAATTTTAAAGTGAAATAATTAAAATAATTCTAATTTGTCAATATACGTTTTAATTGATTAATTTAATGTACATAATATTAAACGATTACTAATATAATAAATAACTAAACGAGTTAATATGACACGTTTAACTATAAGTATTATCGAATGGGTAAGCAATATCTAATTTTGATTCGAATACAACATAATTATAATATTGATTGAATAGTCTAAACACCAATATAATATTATAACTATATATGATTAATGTCAATCCTATTATCCTAACTCATAGACTTTGTCTCATCCCTACCAAGAATTCATTTCTTAGAACAACAATATTTGAGGTCAAAAGAGTTCATTTTATTATTATTATTTTTCATATGGTAGATAACATATGGTCCAAATGATACACAAATTTGTGATGGTTTAACTCATTTAATTGATTATAACCACAATCGATCATTGACTTTGACAATTTAAGCCTAGTTGAACTTGATTGATTTGACCTTGATTGATTGTACTTTCTTCATTATATTCGTATTAATTTTATGTAATTTGTGCCCTACATTAATTACCAGTAGAAATTTAGTCAATCTAAGAGGTAAGAGAATAGTTTTCCATCTCTATAATGATTAAGCCCAGAGTTACGACAATGAATTCAATGTACGATAGTAGAAAAATCCATGATCGGTGACAGTCCATTTAAGAAATTATTGAAATTGTTTTCCACAATTTATGCATGTTAATGTGATGATTTACATTCAAAGTTGGTTATATGTTCATTCATAAATTGATCAATGTTACTGCTTATGATATTTTCAAAAAGAGAAACCCTAATAGATAGCCAAATTTGCCGATTCAAACGCAACGTTAAACATGCTAGTTTAACTTCTTTTAAGATGATTTACAAGACATTAATCTAGTCCTTTCTCTACCAAACTGAGTAGAAAAATGATCTTTCATTATTCTTTGCAAAGTCTAAGTGCAATGAAAAGGGTGAAGAATTAAATAAATGTCCTTAACTAACATAGGCTCAGGTTTGTTTTCTTGTGCTTGATTCAATTGTTAAAAGTGAGTCGATAATCATGATTTACAAATTCAATAGTTGTCTGTTAAAACTCATAACAGGGTCAATAATGACTGCCGAGTTATCTTTTTAGGCACATAAGCTGAATCTACTGATAAGTTTTAACTGCCCACAAGAATTTTTTAGTCTATGTTGGGGGACTTTGAAGCAAAAGACAGATAAATATATCAATGTTTCTTCTATCTTTATAACATTAATTTGCTTTGATCGCCATTGTTAGGCTTGCATTATTGCCTCACTTTGTCAAGATCCATTCCCTTCGTTGCTAAGGGACAAACATCTGATGTTGAAGTTAATATATGGTTTCGTTTTGACAATCACATTTGGAGAAAAAGTGGGAGAAAATGATCGTTTAAACTTTATCTTAATCAAACCAGAAACTAACTTCGTACATTTTTCTCTGTATGTGGGATGGTAGCTAGTTAGCTACTAGCCGAGACGGTCTTGATCGATGTTGGTGACTAGTAGCCAGTGGAAAAGTCAAGGTTCTACTCGGTAATAATTAGAGACAAGGTACGGCCACAAGTGTGAAATGCAATGAACATGGGCGAATTAGCTTTTGAAGTTAGAAATTAAATGTTTTATATAAAATGGTTGTGGAGCTCAAGTTGATTAACAAACTTACCATCCATTTTAGCTTTCCGTTGCCATCAAGTATAACATCAATAAAAGTATATGTTGGAGGGCTTCAAGTTGATCAATTGAACGTGTTCCACATTTGAATGTTAAGTCAAAAAAAAAATTGTAAAAGCATTCATGCATATATATAGCCATATTCGACTTTGTAACCTTATTGTCAAGAGAAAGTAAAGCACTAGGGTTTGGTGACTTCTGCTAAGTGGGCATCATCGCAATTATTTTAATCTTATTGCACCTTTTTTTATATATTGCCGATGTCTTTTAAAGCAAAGTTTCAACGTGACAAGCACCTAGTAGAATGTACGAGGAAGAGAAAAACAGGCTTCAATGATCAATGTAATTCTTTACAATTATTCACCAACGAGCTAGAACTCGCATTAACACAATGGACTTCACCGAAATCTTTTTAAATTAACCTAAGATTCTCTTCTACTGCAAGTAATTACGCAACTAAATACAGGATCGTGATTAGTAATTGACAAATTAAAGTATATACAGTAGCACAAAGTTTGAAGGATTATTAAAGGATTGGAATTGGTGATTATGAATTCATTATTATATATGCGAGATCAAGCAAGCTTTTTGATATTAAATTAAGAAAGTGTTAAGTAATATTCCCCGATGTAAAGGTAAGTGGCATATAGTCAAAAAGAGAGTAGAAAATGGTGAGACCCTAAAGCTGATTGATATTTATTCAACAAAGACTGCGGTTGCCGTTCCTTTATGGGCTACAAAAAGAGACATTCCCAACTAACCTCAGACAGTAATGTCACTAAGAGATTACCTCTTGTACGATCAAAGAGTTTTGAGCCTCTAAAATTTGCGGTGGTGGTGGTGGTGGTGGCAATGCCATGGCCGTCCATATACTTTTCTATGCACTATTATTAGTTTATTCTTTGAATTGGGTTTATTAGAATTTGATAGTTGTTTATTTGTTTGGCAAACTTGATTAGGTTAGATGACAAAAGCGGCAATTCGATCATATACATCACTAAATTAAGTTATATGAACTAATATGACATGATGTGATCAAATGCGGATTGAAAATTATTTTTAAAGAGAATTAAAAAAAGTAATAATTTAGATGAAAAATCACATAATAAAGTCAATTTCTCGATGATATATATCATTTTATATAAAAATATTTGATAAAAAATTTGTAAATAAATCATTTCATTTCTTTATAAACAATAGGATTAATTTATGACATCTTTTCTTGACAATTTTTGCCTGTGGCATGTTCTCTAATTAGTCATTAGTTTAAAAACGATTATTTATTATTGAAAATTGGGATTGTATTGGAATTTTAAGATGCATACAGAAAATCTTAAGAAAAAGGTTTTCAGTTGAAATGCTTTTAAAAGCAAAAATTTCATTTTTCAATACACTAAATGTAACAAAATGTTATCTTTATTACCTTATGTGCGTGAGATTAGTTGTATCCAAATCACATCCAAAGTCTACATAATAATACATACATTTTAGACTGCAAATGAAATATATACGACCTTTTACATAAGTTTCTGTTTCTATCTAGGTAGGTAGGTAGGTTTGGAACATATTTGTTCATTATTAAGAGAATAGAATAATAATTAAATTGAAAAATTAATATTAGGAGAAACCAACTTTGAAGCTTAATAGCAACCTAATCTCAGGCTGGTCCAATAATTGTCAGCCCATTGTCAATTAGGATAGATTTTAGACCTAACCTTCGGAATGTGAAGTTCAGCTTATACGGCTTTCTTTGAGATATACATCTATAAGACTAGAACTTTGCTTAGAAAAATATTTATCATTTCATTTCTTATATAAAATTGATGAATCGACATCTTTTAATTTAAACTTTTCATATAAATTAATATTTAATATTGTCAGTTCACCGATTGTGTACATCTTTGAAGATTAAAAAGTTGAAAATTTGTATCAACTCTTTAAGTTTATTAAACTTTTAATAAAGTTGAATAATCCTACCTCTTTATGAAAATAGTAAGAAGAAAAAGAAAACTTACGCATGTCAAATATGATTTTCCCAGCACAAAATATTCAATTACAAGGTGCAGCAAGTAACAGTATTAGTCATCAAAAGAATACATTCTAAAAGGTTATTGTCACTTATTTCGATATATTTGTTACAAGAGGCATAGAAAGAAAAGGAAATTCTCCAAAACATGTTTGGAATACTAAAATTAAGTATATATCTTTGGAAAATGACTTTTTTTCCATCGATTTTCAATGAAATATTTTTATTATATTCTCATTTATCAATTGTTTTTCTGCTGACTACAGTTTATAATTAGTATTTGTAAGATTAAGAATGTCAGTTAAGTAAAGATTTAATCTTGGAAAAACGTTAACAATAAGCATATTAACAAAAGTGATTCGAATATTAATTTTTCGGATGCAAATGACCCTTAATATTCTAGTAAAGGTGCATGCATGAATGTGGCAGAACCCAAGTAATTAATACGAGTGAAAGGAGGAAAATGTGCTTGATGCCGACTTACGAAGATCTTTTTCGCAACAAAGCTTTTATTATTAACCCCACCAATGATAATCATAGAGTTTCATCATTAATTTAAAGATGATCTCTCATGGGTTCCACTAATCAATTTGCACAAAGTCGATGAATATTTATTAATCAAATAATTAGTCAATTAATTTAACTAATTGAATTTATTTATTCTAAGTGCCTCTAAAGATATCGACCAGTCTGTAATTTTGTTACCGAGTATCAGGTAACTACCACGATCGTGACTGCACTTTGGTTATATGACAGGCTAAGCTACTATTATAATACACCAACATCTCAACCATAATATCATAATTCATAATCGGAATAATTAGCCGACTTTTTTGAGATTAAGAGATTATTAAATTGTTTTTATTGCCGTAGAAGACAAGTGGTTTAGTTTTGCAACGAGAAAATTTTGTTTGATATTATCAAAAATATACTTAGTTGAGTTATATATAGAAATCTACGCTTGCCTCGTGCTAAGAGTCCATGGTTTGTCTTATGGGATATCAACATTTTCATCTAATTTTGAAATGATTCTCGATTTGAAGCTAACTAAAGGGTTTTAAATCATTGATTAAAACTAAAGCGTTTTGGGGTTATATGTATATTAATTCTTGGAAATGCAACCAGGTGTTTGATGGGAAGAACAAGAGACAAGAAACCAAAATCTTGGTCGTTAGCTAACTAATTAATTTAATTAACCTCGGAAATATAAGATTACAACGTGCGTTTAGAATAGAACGAAAACAATCCTAACAATGGTCTTGAAGTCAGTAGATGCCACACATACTTTGATTCCCTTTGTTTCCTTCATAGAATTTATCTTGATTCGTACACATCGGTTTATTAGAAAAATATAGCCAGCTGATATATAGGCTCAAAATTCAGCATCACATTGTTACTTTTAGAACATAATCTTCATCCATTTTAATCGATTATTGATGAAAGACAAAAAATATAATAATTGACGGTCATATTAATTCAATTTAATAATCATACAATGCCAGGAGCTCACACACCATTTAGGTAATATTTCATAGCTAGTACTCTCTCGCAACAAAATTTATTCTCTTCACGCAAGATCTTCTATTCCTTAGAGGATTAACGGTATTCTTAACTCTCCAACAAGTCACATTCCTATCCTTATAGAGTTTTCCCACTTCATCAAAGAAGTAATCAAGTCGACTAAAAAAAATCCCAACATATATACATATCTTAATCTTGATTAAACAAACTAAAGAAAAGAGATCATCAAATAATGAAAGGATCCAAATTTGTGATGGAGTTATTACAAATATAGAACAATTTCTTCGCAGCAAAGACATAGTTTCTTCCACAATTTCTTTTAATCTCTTCAACATTCATCACTTAAATCTTTCGATACTATCAAGTAGTATATGCAATTATTTATTTATTTAATTTAGCCTTGGAGGACAACACTATAACGGTATAGAATCTAAATTGTTATATATCTTGGAATATTTTGAGGTTTACAACTAAGTGCCTAACTTGTCAAAGTCTGATTTTAACTAGAAGAGTATCTAGAGACAATTACAAAGATATTTGAGCATCGTGATAACTACTTCTCCAAAACAATGCGACCAAAAGCATCTTGTTGTACCTTTTATCGTTGCATAAGTTTTTGAAACACCATTAATTTAATTATATGACTTTTTTATTTTTGGTCTTTGATCAGGGGACCCTCTCAAATTAGATTCTGAGACCAATATTGTTTGTGATTCGAAAATGATTTTCAAAAACTAAAATCTAAATTGTATCTTAGTGTTCATAATATCTAAAAACATGTTTCATAAAATAATCTTAATTGTTTTCGAAAATCGAAACTAGAACATAAAGCTTTTTTTTTATAAGTGGATATTTTTAAGATTTTTTGTGTGAAAATTAATTTTCTTAAAACATTTTAAACAAACCCAAAAGTCTTTTAAAATTTTCCTTGATAAATCCTCCACTCTTTTCTTACCATCCAAATAGGGCAAGTGCATGCTTGGAGAGATCTAGAGACGGAGAAAAGCATAACAAGCCCACTTGTGATGGAAATAACTTGGATGCAAGATTTGTCTTATCAAAGAGCGTTCCAAGTATGATTGATGAAGAAATAATTAAATCAACTTATATAACTACTGCACTTTAGTGGTGGGTTAGTTAATTGTACCAATCCCACCCATATGCATGCTCCAAGTGAATACAAAAAGCTTTGTGGCCTCTGGTCTCTCAAGGGTCAAAAACATTATCGTTCATGCATGCATGCAACAAAATAAGAGTCAGCTATCAGCCGAAACCAAAAAGCAAAGATTTATAAGAGAATATATAGTGGGTCACTCTATAGTAGAGTGACCCACAAGATTGAACTTTGTAAACGGCACAAGATATAACAATAGCAAGAGAAATTATTGAAAGATGTAAACATACCTAAATAAGATATTATCGATTTTGGATCTCAAATATCTATAGTTTTATTTTTTATTTAAATCGGCTCTCACAACCCAAAAAACATCTTATTAAATATCAAAAAAATATTATATAGAAGTTCGAAAACTTCTACGATAACAATATGAGAAAGATAGATTTCTCTTATCGGTATATTATCCGGCACGACCTTGGCTAGGTAAAAGTTATAAAAAAATTTTAGTTGGTTATTAAATACGTAAAAAAGAAATAATGTGTGTATATATTATTTATTATTTAAATAATTTTTTCATTATATTATTTCTAGAAGAAGCTAGCTAGGTAGCATAGATGAGACGACCAGACATTAATTAATTAAAGTTCTTAGACAAGGCAGCTATGGCTTAGCATCACATGATCTACTTACGTAAACCACTAACTAAAATGGCTCTTATTAATTAAATGTTGATGTAGATGGTTTTATTAGAGCTTTGAAATTCGATAAGGAGACCACAAGGGGTCGGTAGCTTCTTAGTTAATGATGCTCAAACGTGGAAGATTCAGAGTGGAATATATAATTGGAGGAAACAAGGTCCCTACCTTGCTGTTATTGTTGTTGATATTTATGTGATAACAGTTCTGTTCTTATTTAAGGCAAGTCTTATCAAGCCAACATTATATTATTCGTTTGGAAAAGCTAGCTAGGGTCAGATTCAAAAAGAAGTTTGTAAATGGAGAGATGAGATGCCCTTGTGCCATTTCATCTTATATTTAACTATATATCTATTAATTGTTCTTTCAACAAAGGCTGCTTTCCATGTCGTTTTGCTTCGAAAAAGAAGATAATCAGACCTAACTAAGTACTCAGAATCCTTGAAGAAAACGTTGTTGGGCTGTCACCCTAGTATTTTCAGTATGTTCTATGCAGTAACAATTATCCTAGCTAGGGTTTATATCTATCCGTGAAACGTTATGCATACGATCGATTTGGTGTCTTAATAGTTGGTAAAAAAGGGAAAGTGGTTTTGTTGCCGACAACTCAAATCAAACATCAATTCTTTAAAGGAAATGGCAAGACTGATTAACGTTGCAGATGTTGAGGATGTCACAACCAAATCAAATCATAAATTAAACAGATGAAGGAATGTTCATGCATACTCTAGAACTCAAACCCTAAGCGGGTAGCAGCTAATTTTGGTAAAGAAGTTCTCTTGTAAGGGTGTAAGAGGTCAATGTTTAAGATCAAATTTGCGTATACTAGATAGAGATTGGGATGAGAAAGCATTAATCAACATCCAAGAACAAGTATAATTTAAGATGTAGATTTATGAGCTTGTCTTAATCCGAACCAGAATGCTCCAATTAATACTTTTCAACACCAGAAGGTTGAAACTATCTCAACCTATCGCCATAAGCATCGGCCTTACAGGCCATGCTTGGCTGGCTTGACTGCAACTTTTCGGTTTATACACGTATCTTTTTTTTTTTTTTCTTCCAATTAATTGTCTTATTGGTAATATGATCTCACAAATCAGAAGGGAACATTTTTAATATGCTCTTCTTCATTGCCATCAACATTAAATGTGCATTTGTTTTTGTTTTTTGTTTTTTTTTTGAAGAAATGTAATTAGATTTTAATTTATTAAAATTTGAGCACCTCTAAATACAAATAACTAAATGATTCTCAAATTTAAGAAAAAAAAAATACACCTTAAAAGATCCATATAGCTGAGAATCAATCAATTTTAGACTTTACAAAAAAATAAAAGCCTTCCTAACCCTTCCCTCAATTCCTTAATTGACAAAAATTTTATTCTCTTCTATTTATTGTGTGTCTTTTAAAATGCTATTGACAATTTTTATTTGAAAAATAAAATAGAACAATTAAAAAAAAAAAAAAGCCACCTGATGCTCCGCAAAATTTCTATCTTCACATCTCTCAACTATTAAGAGAATTATCATTAAAAAATGTCACCAATTTCCTCAGGAAAATATCTTCATTTTATTCCCAAAATCTTACATATTATTTGTAATTTCTTTATTCATTTAATGAAAACAATTTAAATTATTTGTAATATTTTTTATTAAAATTGAAGTAATTGATCAATGATGCTCCAAAACATCAATTGTGATTATTGATTTTTCCTTTAGTAAGACATGGAAAGCATATCTATTCAATATATTATATATATATATATATTGGATAATAAATTATTTTAAGTTAAAAAAGTTAAAATTTTAATTATTTTTAAAACTAATCGAAGATTTACCACTATATAAATAATAAAAAGTATTATGTAGCGTTATAATTGGGTTGGAAAACCCATCAACAATTAGGATGGGTTTGAGCTGAAAAAGAAAATAAAATGGCAAAAAGTACAAATAACAAATTGAAAAGTCTTTCACGTGTAAATATTTATTTACTAATTATTATTGTTATTTACGGTTGAGGAGTGGAGTAGGTGGAGCTGTTCCATACCGTAGCCATGCCATGCCACGCCATACCTTGTTCACACGCACTCTCAAACAGTAGATCGGCCCCACCGCGGAATCTCGTTACGGATCCTCTCCACAACTCCGATCCTGAAAGTCGTTACTGCTATTTCTCCACTCATTACCTAACACGTGTACGGCCAGGATCACCCGTACGTGTAACGGACTTAGTCATCCGATGATCCCCTCACAAGACGAACTGCCAGAGGAGCAAAAAGTTAAAACGGTTTCCGGAAACAAACAAAACGCACGCACGAGGCCCCCCTTTAGGCAATGACGAAAAGACTTTAAAGTAACTGACTCTGAAACAAAGAAAAAGAAAGTGAACTGGAACAGTTGCACGTGCCACTTACGCGTGTGGGTGGCCATAAGTAACGTACTGTTGTGTTCTGTAACGAACGAGTTCTCTCTCTCTCTCTCTCTCTCTCTTTTTCTTTTTCCTTTTTTTTTTTAATAGTGACAGCTTTTGGTTGAGGGTATTAGACGGTGTCGTTTCGATGGTGCGTTCTGGTTTTGCTTTTTCGTTCTGTTACTGAGATTCGGGGCAATAAAAACGAGATCTTTTGGTACCAGTCAATCTTTTCTTTGGTTTGATTGGTTTTGCTTTTTGGGTTTTGGTTTGAATGATTAGATGAGATTGTAATCATGGCAAATTTCTTGTTTCAAATTTAAATGCCATAACACACTTCCTTCTTCAGTTTCTTCAGTGTCCCAACAGCATAATATATTAAAATATTTAAAATTCATATAATATAAAATGAGTGGTCGCCAAATCATATGATAAAATCATTTTTATTAATTTTATTTTTTTTAATAATATTAGTTTTACATTTTGACGAAGGGTAAAAATATAAAGGGTATACATAGAAGTCCAAAATATTTACGGTTTTTGATTTCTTTGTTCAATTGTTTTCCTGGTGCTCGGTTTTCTTTTGTAGCAGTGCAGGTAATTGCAGAGGCAGAGCTGAGATGAAAAAGCAAAGAAATTTTAAGATAATTATTAACTAAAATTATATTAATAAGACTTGCATGATTGCCATTTTTGTTGCAGAATGAACATGCTTATTGATTAACGTGAGTGAGTGGGCAGATGGGATTTTTTGCCAAAATGAGAAACAAGTGAGATCAGAGTCAGAATCAGATTATCAGATGCGTGTTGATAATAATAATGATGATCACGAATCTGAGTACATAAGTCTGGCTGATAAGATGACTGATGGTCAAACTTTGTTTTGGTAGGAAAGCAAAGGAATGAGTAATGAGTAACTAACGAGGGTAGGTGGTGGGTAGCGCAACAGAGAGAAAACAGGAAGCAAATGCTTTCACTGTCTCCCATTCCGATTTGGATTTAAATCTCTCTTATGCAAGGGTCTTAACAAGCTAACCCACACCATCTCATCTTTGGCTTTTTTAACGGGGTAAATCCATAAACACCCCTAAAGTTTGGTCTAAGTAACAAACTCACCCTGTTATTCATAAAGTAACATAAAGACCCTCATTTTGATATTTTAAGTAACATTAAGACCCCTATTTTTATGTGTCAAGACCCCATGTTTTCCAATTCTGGGGGTGTTTATGTTACTTTATTAATAACAGGGGTGAGATTGTTACTTAGACCAAACCTCGGAGGTGTCTATGTATTTACCCCCTTTTTTAACTCGCATAATCACAACTCTTATTGTTAAGTTACCCTAAAATTTACGTACCATGACAAATACGTTATTCGGTTCGAGAGTATTCGTCAATTCAACTTTGATGGACCGGCCGAGAAATAAAAGTTTAGATCCGATTTGAATTTAAAATCGGCAAACGACTTGATTTTAAAAATATTTTATGTATATCTTTCTTTTAAAAAAATCTAAAATTTTACATACTCAGAATAGAGAATACTTAATAACCACATAAAAAAAAATTAATAGTTGCTCTTTAAATAAATATTATTTTTCTAGTTTATTGCATGCTTGTACATCATATGTACCATTAAAGAAACAATACTTGGGGTAAAAAAATCAAATTAATATGTAAAAATATCAAGAAAAATATATTAAATTAATTAAAAGGGAAAGTAAAAGTGGGACAAACATTTCAACAGTCAAAAAGCTTGTGGAGAAAGAAACCAATCACTATTGTTCTTTTAGGATTATATTTTAGTTAATTAAAAGATAATTTATCATATTAAAAAAATATAGGAACGAATTAAGTTATCTAAAAAAGATTAAATTAAAATTAAATAGAATATAAAAGTATCCAACTTGAGAATGAGTCACCCCCTAAGTGATTATTATATAAATAAAAATAATCAAACACTTAATTTTATCGGTAGATTGACATGTAATGGGCCATTCCTTTTTCATTTTACTATTATTATTCTTATACTATATTATAGCCAAAGTATAGTATAAACATTTCTCACACACAAAAAATTTGTAAACTTAAAAATGTGCCAAATGCTTTGTCCCTTACTAGCTATTTTCTCTTTAATTTGCATTTAGTTTCTTCTCATAAATTATTGGAACATGTTCTTTTGAAAAAAAGAATTTAACAAAAGTCTAATTGTACAGTGTAACAAGGACTAGGAGGGATATGAGTTTGGCGGTGAATGGATTAGTTTGTAGTTTAACTAAATTTTCAAATCTTAGTCAAATTAGTAATAAAATCACCAACTGATTTATGTGGGTATTAGGTATAATCTCTTTTAAGCACCAATTCTATAAATTAGCATTGTACGGATCTTTCTTCATTCTTATCGCTACACATTGTCTACTGTAACATTATTTTTGTAATGCTATTTATTGACATAATTATAAAGAGTTTTACTATTATAATTTATTTTTTTTGACTTAATTTTTTACGTTTTTTAATGAGTATTGATAAACTATTATCCAATTGTTACCAAATTATGTCTATTTTTATCAAACTATATCTATTTTAACGGGTTAACGTGGGTAATTCCCTCCACCCATCTTTATTGATATTTCATAATATCTTCTATTCAAAAAAATTATTAATTCACACAACTCGAGCTATTTTAAAAGTTGCAAGTACCCATGGTGGTGAGGTGATACATAGAAGTGTATGTGATGGGTAGAAGGAGCCATTCATTACACACCAACCAAGCACATTAACGGAATCTAAAGCATAGGAAAAAAAAAAAAAGTAATAGAGAAAGATAACAACTAGGAAATAATAAAATAAAATAATGAAATGAAGAAAGTAGCAGAGAGCCATGAAGGACAGATGGTGGGGGTAATGTTTAAGACTCTGGTCCTTTTGTTTCCGTTTTTCTTTGAAAAAGCAAATGCTTTCAGAAACAGACAAAACGATTCTGGTTTTTCCCAAAGCCCGAGAGGAGAGAGAGAGGCAACAACATCAATACCAACACCAAGCAAAGCTAGTATATGTTTAGAGGGAGACACCCCACTACGCACACGAGCGGTTCTCGAGTTGCATGCACAATTGCACAGAGAAAGAGAGAGAGAAGAAATCAGTCTCAAAATAAGGACCCCTGACCTCATTTAGAGTGAGAGAATCGTGCGGGTTCTTCTCTTCTTTTTGGTTGTTGTTGTTGTTCATGTTGCTATCTTTCTCTTTCAAGTTCAGCAGTGAATTTTCACCCCATTTCTATTCCTTCCTCGCCTTCTTTTAAACGTTCCTCTTCTTTACCTCTTTCTACTTCTCAAGGGGAGAGACAAATGCAATTGCAATTCTTCTTTCTTCTTTGATCACTTCTCTTCCTCTCCTTCTCCTTCTCCTCCTCTCTAATAACAGGCAAAGAGAAGAAAAATCTTGCCTTTCCCTCTCTTTGACATTGTATTGCTTCTTTAGAGAAGTCCCCATTTGAGTCACAATGAGTCTTCGTCAAGAGATGAACTTTATGCCTCCTTCTCTGACTCATCCTCATCTCTCTCTTTCCAGTACTTTTGTTGCCATGGGTCAGCCTAAAGGGAGACAGAGTGTGAATCCTGAAATGGGGCTGCAGATTTTGAGCCCTTCAATGGGGAAAGATAGTAATAATGAAACTTGGAGTTTTGAGGCAGTGGACTGTAGGGGGACAAAGAGGGTAGTTGATGAGAGTGACGGGATTTTTGGGGTGAAAAAGAAGGGGCTCTGTTTGAACTTGGCTGAGGGAGCCGGTAAGACTGGCTCTGGTGCTGCCAAAACTGG
Organism: Bursera palmeri; assembly: GCA_026225775.1. Lineage (NCBI taxonomy): Eukaryota > Viridiplantae > Streptophyta > Magnoliopsida > Sapindales > Burseraceae > Bursera > Bursera palmeri. The sequence continues at coordinate 51,028 of JANKKB010030128.1, forward strand.
CCACACTAAGCTCTGTGCTAGAGGTCATTGGAGACCAGCTGAAGATGCCAAGCTCAAAGAGCTTGTTGCCCAATATGGCCCTCAAAATTGGAACTTGATTGCTGAGAAGCTCGAAGGAAGATCAGGTAATAAAACCCAAATTCTATATCGAGAGAAACAGGATTCAAGGTCTAGATTTTGGATTATAATGTCCCCAAAGCCACTGCTTTGATAATTTCTGTTAAAAAAAAATTCAAAGAAATGATTGATTTGTCAATTAGTCCTACATATGATTAACTTGTTTTTGAATTTCAGGAAAGAGTTGCAGGTTGAGATGGTTTAACCAGCTAGATCCAAGGATCAAGAGAAGGGCTTTTAACGAGGAGGAAGAAGAGAGACTCCTAGCTGCTCACAGATTGTACGGGAATAAATGGGCCATGATTGCCAGATTATTTCCTGGAAGGACTGATAATGCTGTAAAGAACCATTGGCATGTGATCATGGCCAGGAAACACAGAGAGCAGTCCAGCATTTACAGGAGGAGAAAGCCTTCTACTGGTGCTGATGAGGTCCCCCCTCAGGGACTTGATATCACTATTCAAAACAATGCTGGTAGTGAATCAACCATCTCAAGTAACATGGATGAATCCGCCTCAACAATCACTGATCTCTCTCTCACTCCCTCTTCTGCAAAAGTCTCTCCTGGATTTTTCACCAGCTTATTACCAATAGGTAACATATATTTGTCTATTTATTACTTCTACTATTATTGATTTCTTTGATAGTTTTGTTTTATTTGGTTCATTTTAAAAAAAAAAAGAAAATTTCATCATTGAATTTTTGGGTTGATAATAAAGGTCATTCAGCTGGAGAAAAGAAGATAGCAATGAGAAATGGAGATATTCACAAATTTTATGGCTCAGGCAAATGTAATGGTTTCTACCAAGCTGGTCCTGCGGTAGTGGTTATGGGTGTGGACCAATCTGGCCAGTCAGATTCAAATTCAGAAGTTTCAGCAACTGAGTCAGTAACCAACACCAAAATCACCACCAATCTCTCTCTTTATGGGGAAAATGAGACTAGCTATGAGAAGATCAACATGCCCTTCTTTGATTTCCTTGGAGTAGGAGCTGCTTAAGAAACTCATAAAACCAAAGCAAGTTCAGCCAGTGAAAGAGAAGCAAGCACCGCAGTTACCCAGTATTAGTCTCATTTCTAGAGTCTTTTAATGTACAGTTAGGTCCATAATTGGATAAAAAGGGAGAGCTCCAGTAAAAAAGTGGGTAAAAAAACAGAAGAGAGAGAGAGAGAAAGAGAGTTTTGAGTTATGGTAGTTACAAGTTAAGTCACTATAAAATAATATTTTTCTCAAACTAGTAATTTTGGACTTATGTAGCTACTAGCAAGCAGCAGGAGCAGGCAGGCAAGCATTGTTATTCTCTGCAAATTTTGTGGCATTTGTGCAATGCTCAAGTGATGCAAAAGCCAAAGTTGTTGTTTCTCCTATGAGTTACTTCTTATGACTCCTGACTCATGAATGAACCTGCCCATCTTTCATGACTTTTCAATGCTGTTTGGTACACTTTTGTTGACCATATTATAATTGTGATAGTTTTAAGACCTCTTCTCATTTTCTTTTGCTTGCTTTTCCTATTGTTTTATGCTACTTCCCTCACTGGGCGACTAGTAGATTGCCACCTGATGCGTACATATATATTTGTGGCTCCACATATGTTTGCATCAGCTTCTAATTTCTGACTTAAAATGTGACATTATCAGAATATATGTAATTTGCTACACCAGTTCATTAAAGTTTACCATGAACTTCGCTTTTATATTTAATGGCCTCTTCGACCCAGATGGGGCCATTCCAATAACAGGCAACCAGGCACACCATGTGTTGTGTGTGGTGGCCTGCCCATTTTCAATACTTCCTGATTGGTCAAATTACTATCTCATTTCGCATTCAACACCTTTGAATTAAATAAATGAATGATTCAAATTTAAACTAAAATTTTAAGTAAAACCTATTTTTTCTTATTTTTTTTACCGTATTGTGAGAGATAACGTTGTGATAAATTGATTATTTTGAGAAAAATAAAATTAAGAAATATTTACAAAGGGATGTAATACTTATGACAGATTAAGACAATTTTATATGAGTAGAGATGTAATATGCATATGTATATTAAAATAGGAGTATTTCTTATAAAAATAATTAAAGCATTAGTTTGGACATTTTACTTTTAAACTTAAGTTAAAAAATTTTATTTTTCCCTGTTCAGATGAAATTTTCTTAATAGCTCCAATAAGTTGAAAAAAAAAAATCAGAAAATATCTAAATGACTAATATCAAGTCATCTTAAGGCGTCAAATATATAACCCCGTTAATTGCCAAAGTAACAATGAGGGGAGTTCTGAATTTAAGAAAAAAGAAGACGGTTAGGGGTACCCGTAGTGGTGTTGACATTAACCCTTCGACTCTCAAGTCAAAATCCAATATATCGAAATTCTTCTAGAGGAGTCCTCAACAATAAGAAACCCTAGAGAGAAAGAGTTTCTAGAGAAATTTGAACATACTTTGAACTTCACGAAAAAGATTTATATCGTGAAGAGGTCTATCATGAGACCATAAGGTGGTAGCCAACTATATCTAATTATAATGTTCTCTTTAGGATGACCAGTGTGGTCCTCCTTGTTTGGTCTAATTGATCTTAAAATGAGCTAAAAAAAAACTTCAGAAAAAAATCGTCGTGGACGAAATCCAATATAGTTAGTCCATTAAGTTACTAAGGTCACAAGATGACCTCTTATAAGGTGTTCAATCGATCCCCATCGGAGGTCAAAAGAACAACCGAAGCATTAGATAGGATGACCATAACAATATATAATCATATTATATATTCATTCACCATGAAACAAAAAGTTATGGTGGTAGTTGGATAAAAAGAGAGAACTTTCATTTAATCAAATGGTTAAATCAAAAGTTGAGAATTACGTCTAGAAAATTTCCAAGAGGACAAATTTAATTAATATATAAATGACGCTATACACATATCACATAGTAATATTAATACAAGACAAGTTATGGTTGAAATGTTTGCATATGTATAGAAATTAAATGAAGGTCAAATGTTTGAGTAGGATTTGTTTCATATCAAATCATTCGAATTAAATATTTTGGAAATGGGACAATTTCAAACACTACCCTCATGTTTTGGTCTAATATCAAGCAGAAAGCAAGTTTGAAATTTTAATCAACAAGAC
>JANKKB010030129.1:0-10181 GCA_026225775.1 Bursera palmeri
GGTGGGGTTGTGGGGTGATGGTAGTGGTGGTGGTGGTGTTGAGAGCTCATTCTCAATGTTGGACCTTAAAATTCTAAAGCTTATTATAATGCCTACGGAGGTCAAAATTAACCCATCAATTAGGTAAAGTAGTGATAAACAAAAGCGATTCTGAGTGATAAGGCCATCTCCATCCTGTCGTTTTACTTGTGTAATCGTCACGTACGCATAGTATGATGGTAGCGCAAAAGTCTAATAATGAACACAGCCGTCACGTGAAACTGTCGTTGACGATGCACTCCGGCCAACAAAGAATGGTGTCCACTGCCACAAAAGCAAAGCACTTCTTTCTGGATTTTAAAGTTTCAAACCTCCCTCTCGGCCTTCTGCTTTACTGTTCTTTTGGCGACTTATTGACTTTGAGGCCAGCCCTAATAATTGTTTCTAGTATTTCACTGTCTCCCCTCCTCTCCTCTCTCTCCTCAGATAGTCCATTATGTACGATCGGCAGCTTAAAAAGATAAAAAACAGAAAGACAAATCAAAATCACCAAAAAGCTGGCAATTGATGTGACTTGATGATCTGACGGCTAATAATCTCACCTCCAACTACACGTATTAGCATATGGTTGGTTGACATGGACCATCAACATATCTAATCGCACGATCATGTCGGCCCTAAAGTGGAGGGCCACATGTTGTCGAAACTCTGATGAGAGGCCTTTTCGTTTGGGTCTTAATCGTTTCATTTCCAACTTTTTGGGGGTCTCAAGGTAATTTGCTGTAACTTTTGATGCCGACGTGACAAAAGACTAAAAAAGTAATTTCGAGGGCTACTAAATTGGTTCTAATTTTTTTTTAACTACACCGACGTTTCAATTAATTGATTACTCATTACTATAATTACCAGATCTACTTAAACAAGATTAAGCTCTATTAACCACTAATTGAGGTCTTATTGTTCGTCCGCTTGTTGCGTGATTACGGCCCAAGAAATTTAGGCCCAATTGCCACTTACTAGGCCTCTTGAGTTTTTGGCATGGATGTTCAAAGATTTTAAATAATTTAAATTTAATCAAGCAGACAAAAGAAGCTTATTTTATAATTAATGGTAAATTTATGAAGATTTCATCGTTAATTTGGCTAAAAATTAGTAATGATTCATTAATATTACCTAATTTTTTCGTGTTGGTGTCAGACACCTTAAGAATTATATATCCACTTAGATTTGATTGGACAATTGAAACATGAAAATTAATAATGTGACTGACGGGGATTGAATAGACTAAAGGTAGATAATTGATTTAAAAGAGACAACGTTAGCCTCTTCTTCCAGCATTATAAAACACAGAGCAGTTATTTTCATGGTTGCTAATATGATGTTGGCGCGTAATTGTCAGCTGATGACAGGTTTGACAGCGAAGGCTTGAATTTTACCCAATAATCAGGGCTATGGATAACGATTAATTATCAGCTTAATAATGCTGCTTGCTCTCATTTTCCATCACAGAGGGGTCCTAGCAGTTGTTGTAGAACCAAAACGCTAGAAATCGAAGTTACTTGTGAAGTTATCTGAGTCATAATAGAAGGTTAAAAAGAATTAATTACCGATGCAATCTCTATTTATATATGATTGACAGACTCAATTGCTTCTTAATTATTATATGATTCTGTTTATTGATCAACCCAAATCTTAATTATTTAAGGCTACTCCTATAAGTAAAAATGTATGTTAATTACTTCATTCTAATGCTGTTAGTTTAACTTTTTTTAATCTCATCTGGTCTTTGTTTCTGGTTATTTTAACTTTATTGACGCTAATATCTCATCAGTGCAGTATTAAACTAAGCCGATAAAATCGCCAAGGAAATCTTAGTTGTGAGGTGCTTGTTTGTTCGAGTAATATATATATATATGTGTAAATGTGGAAGGGAGCTTGTAGGGTTTAACTAGAAGCAAGATAAGCTTTTTGAAGAAAGAAGAAAGCTTTCATCACCAGAAATATTAAGGTGGATTATATAATTAATTAATTAATTACTGCTTAAGGATATAATGCAAAGTGTCCCATTGTAGGATGTGGGTCATCTAATTAGCATCATCCATGACTTCATGTAAAGAGAATCAATGAATTGGCTTTTCTTTTTTGCTTAACGATATAAAGCAATTTGTTTTTCTTTTATCATTTGAGGAGATTTTTACGAGTGAACACCTTATGCTCACCAAACGTGGCATGCTCTTTCCCTGGAATGCGTTCTATATGTACAAGATTTGGCACACAAAGAGACAGATTACTGTTATCGTTAACCTTAATTATTTAGCTTAAATTTGTAGATAATTAATATAATAATCATTAAGTTGATATGAAAGCACACTTATTTCAATCAATTAAATAATTCTATAGATACATGAGAGCGATTACTTAACAAGAAGCACACGAATATGATATCTCTTTCGGTCACTCAAGCATTGTCAAAAGATGTCGGCTTCTAATAAAAGTAAACCTAACCCATATAATCAACAACAGCAGGAGTATTATTAAATTAATGTTGCCAATATTATTAGCAAGTTGAAACTTCTTTTTTTCCTGATAGCCGAACATGTCTGTAGATAGATTCTTTTATATATTTATATATATAACGCATATATAATGCAATGATCGAAGATGGGTTTTTGAATATCTAGTTTTTGATGAAAGAAGTGTCTTTGTCTCTTTGCAAGCTATAATGTCAAAGGGCCTACGTCTTCCAAACTCCAAAGAAGAAGATGATCAAGATGTGTATAGATTATAATGATGACCTGCTATAGTCAATTTTATTATTGTATTACATATACCTATCTTAAAACAAAACAGGGTTATCATTTAAACTCTCTCTCTCTCTCTCTATATATATAAAGGTAATGGAGAATCTTGATGACAAATACGTATCATATATATATAAGTTAGTGGTTTCCTTCTGGTTTCGATTTTCAAAGAACGTGGTCAATTGTAGGCCACTCAATACGAACATCCTTCCTCTACCCTCCAAAAAGGAAGAGATTAATATAAATATAAACCCTAGACGAGTAGACCACGAATGTTCAAAACCGAAATAATGTTTTTTAGCAACATATATACTTTGTCCACTTTACAAGCGTACATATGTGTGAAATATAAGTTAAATTTAAAGAAGACATCACATTAGTACATGTAGCGAATAATGACAATGGTTGGTTGTCGCTACAGATAGTGTTCAATTTTCTTTCTTAAATGAAGTGAGTAGTAGTGATCATTGAATGTAGAATCAGCTAATGTACTGTTATCATAGGCTAGAACGGCGACGTAAAAGATTATAAGGTGAATGCCAAAATCAAACCCAGTAGTAAGGAAAACCCTAAAAAAGAAGCCAAAATCAGAAACAGCAGTAAGGAAAACCCTAAAAAAGGATGTCAAGTGTCAAGCGAGGAGCTAAGGCAGGCAGGACGTTGCTGGGCCTTTTTAATTTTGAAAAGGCAACGCTTGGATGATGCAATAAAAGTTTGTAAATCGTGTAATGGATTATTGGGCGCTTTTTGCCAGCCGCAATATTTGAATAATTCAGGATTAATAATGAATTAGATATTGCGATTTGCAAGATTTGTGTTTATTTATTCATTTTCAAATTGACGTATGCTGTTGGTCGTGGCTTGGGCGAAGCTGACAAGCTTCTTTTCGGTGTTACAAGAATTGATACTGCATGACAACGATGACTTAAAAGCCGTGACTGTAGCTGTGGTCCGGAATGATCCCAGTAGGGAAGAGGAAGACTCAGCGAGTAAGAGTATTACCATGGAGAGAGCAACAGACTAACAAACGAATTGAATGGTGAATGGATGGACACGTGGCAGGAGAATCGAATGCCGACAGTCATTATCGAATGGGCTATCTTGGCATAGAGACAAGGATTGTGACCCGAGCCCGGTTTCCCCGCTGGTGGTACCGGTGCACCCCTTTCCTTCTTGTCCAACTCCAGCTTTGCCATCTCTATTCTTCTCAATATTATTAATTATTCTTTTGCACTATTCAAAATCTCTTAAGATAATCGAGGGACAATATAATTTACAAACATGGGAAAGAAAGCGGTTGGTGAAGCTGACAATCTTTGCAAGCTCAATTGCTCAATCATCATCACTATATGGTAACTGATCTTTCGTATAATCATATCACATTTTCCAAATTTCTCCAGAAAATAAAAGAGTAAGAGCCTTTTTGATGCAACGGCAGATCACAAATACCTGCGAAATTGATTGTTTTTAGAAAAACTGAGGCATCTTGTTGAAAAGAGCTCCGGGGAATATTGGAAAATTTCCAGTTTCTTGATTAATTATAACATTACTTCTTTCTTGTAATTCAATCATTGCAAAGGGCTGTATATAGTGATCAATCCCTTAAAGTGGTGTATAAAGAGTCAAATATAGCACTAAAATTTCTACGGAGAATTCAAGTGGCATGGCCAAAATCATTCATTCAAGCATCGCCATCTTACACAATAAATTCAGTGGAGCCTTCATCTCAAATAATTGTATGCTAATAACTATACATTTGCGTACCCAGACTGGAGAAATTAAACTTCAACCGTGCATTAAGCCTACATATAGTTGTCTCGGGCCCCCCTTGCAATAGCTAATGGTCACCTTCGACGACATTTATCAGAACAAATGTTAAATTCATTGTCCTTTCAAATGCAGAATTTAAGAAACGCAACCCCAAATTATATTCTGTTCTACTTCTCTTCGAAGTTGACGATAATATTTATTATATATTTTTCACTTCAATACTAAAAGTCAGAATCCTAGCTATTGAAATTCTAATTAATATCGTGATGATCCAGCCGCCAGATTATATTTTCTTACCACCCGGCTACATATTTCACTGCTTAATTAATTTTAAGTTAAGGTTAGTTTGAGATTACTTTTGCTGTAAAAATAAGTGCTGCATTGAAAATAAATTGATATAGAAATAGGTTGGTTTTGTAAAGAGTTCTTTTTACTTTTTTGAGGATTGCTTCTGCTTCTAAAATAATAAAAATTCAGAATTATCCTTATAAAAAATTATATTGAATTGTTTATATTTTAATTATATTGTTGACATATTATATTAAATATGATTTTTATAATGAATATTTATTGAATTTTAAAAAATATATATTCTAATTATAAATTTATTTTATTTTACACGTTTTTATTTAATATTAATAATTAAAGATAATAACGATATAATACACATGTCTATTTTGATCATTTATACATAATAAAAGCAAAAACAAAAGCAATAACAATCCTAAATATCTCTATCTTGCTTTAAAAAGAAAATAATAATTTTTAAAAATTATTTATTATAATATCTCTTATTTATTTTATAAATGACTTATTGCTCTAACAAAGCAGGAACTGCTTATATTCTAGAGTAAAAGTAATCTCAAACTAGCCCTTAATGAAGCCAAGCCAAAGCCGAGCCTAGATTTTCAACTTCTTGAATTTTTCTGGGACAAGAACTTTCACGAGGTTTCTCTCTTTCGTCTCATCAGTCAGTTTTGATGAATAAACAGCTAGAGATAAGAAGTTTGGTAGGGGATGGTAGTGACCCCCAAAAAAAAAAAAAAAGAAAAAAAAGAGGCAAGTGGTGGCAATCAAGAACTGTTCATGTATGATTGGAGAAGCATTAGGCTTTTGGAGGTTTCGAGAGAAGTGATTGATATAAAGCATTAGAAAACAAATAATATTATTAATCCTTCACGAAACTTTCTTTCTTTTCTTGGCTCTCGTATATTGGTAACGCATTTTCATGATTGCTGCTATGGAAATATGATCACTCAGTCCAAATATTTAGCACACGTAACTCAGAATTCGATTTGTCAAACTCGATAATGATGTCTCGACTTATCTCTAACATGATACTAATTGTTTTCTTATATTAAATATTACTTGTGATTTTATAATGCTGGACTGAAATAATTCTATTTATACTTCACTAAAAATCAAACAAATCATAATCAATCATTTCTGACAAATTGATTCTTGATGATCATATCAGTCTGCCCACATTCCAAGAATGAAGAATCCAGAAAAAAAAAAAATCCCAAGAGTAAGAGCTATAGCTACATTACAAGTATCTATTATTCTTATTAATACAGGAGGGACCATATACAGGAGAGCTTAATTATAAAATACGTATTCATGATGTATTAAGATATTTTCATGGTGGGGACTGGGGCATGGTCAGGGATGGAGTTGAATGACCCATGTTAGATATCCATATTAATATATGTCACATCCCACGTGGAATTTATATTTATATACAACTATAAATGCTAGCCTACATCACACGCCAAGGCAACAAAAATTAATATCAATCAAAGAAAGTTACACTTAATTGGATTATTCATAGAACCTACACGTAACTCGAATCAAATTAAGACAGGTAAAATACATTTTCATTTGTTAAGTCAATAGAAATGTTACCCTAGGTATCTACCTAGAGCAGTCATGGGTTATCAATTACCATTTTCCTGTACTACTCGATCCATTATTGTCTCTCACACACTGTTGTCAGCTGCACCACGATTCAATCGGGTCCATTTTCCATACAGCCACGCACGCATATACGCATTCAACACTTGAACACCTACCACTTGAGCCAATTAAGTCTAAGACTTATACATCTCTAATCCGAATATCAATATACAGTTGTTTAATTCGTTTAGACTTCATTTTTGGCTTGTATAATATTATAACTTGTATTTCCAACCTAAAGTTATATGTGTAATCATTTTGTTTCAATATATAATCTCTCAATCATTTCATTTATCATTATGTGCTTATTAGCTTTTGAGTATGTATTGGGTATAGTATAATATATTTCTAATTGAATGAACGTTCATTCTAGTAATAATGATTCAATATGGTGGATCAATTATTTAAATTGTACTTTTTCCTTATTCTTGGTTCTGAATACCAACCCTTATATACAGAATAATAGGGCCCTTTAACATATTTTTAAGAATAAATGTGAATAATTGAACTTAATTTCACTATATATATATTAATAATACTTTTTATATACTCAAGTGGGCATGCAGGAATGTTCCAGTAATTGGCAATCGGGCACATGCTCATCAGGGCTGCTAAATTAAAGAACATGAGAAGTAGATTGACAGATAATCAATAATATAATAGATATGCAGGATAGGAAACTAATGATTACTTTTTTTTGATCAAGATTAACATGGGCTACAAAATGCTTCACTTTCTATATAAAATTAGTCACAAAAATAAGAGAATTAAGTGGTGCTTGTTTTGTTGTCCAGTTGACAGTTTAGGCCGACTAATTGAGTGATACACATATATATATAATCGCTTTCACTTAAATAAATGTAATATACAGAAATAGAATGATTAGTTGGTTGATTTGACCTTTTATGGAAGTCCAATATGACCATCACCATAGCCATATGACAATTACAAACTTAACTTTGTGATTATTATATAAACCCCTTACATTAACCCATTTAGTTGAATCAACCCCAACGATAATGACCACGTGATTAACGTTGATTCCCCACATTCTTGGCTAGTTTCTGTTAATTTGGTTGAGCACTGTAGCTGGTATATATATTATAGTATTTAATCTGAAAATACCTCTAGCCATTAAAATAATCGGCAAATCATTGAAGATCAAATACAAACTTTTTAAAAGCTTTAATTGTTGGTAGGTCGAAGGTCCAACCACAATGTACATTGAATCTTCAACACCAACTTGTGTTGGCTTGCAAAAAGTTTACACAGTTATGATTCTCGAACTGAAACATAATGAAAATGAGATCAAACTGTTACTTGTATTACTGTATTACTGTATATAAAGGAAAAGGTGAAAACAATAAATGGAGCATTGGGTTGTGAAAAAGAGTGAAAAAAAGGGAAAACGACGTGGAAAAATAAGAATATATAGGAAGACAAAAAAGTTGAAGAGAGGAGAGTGATGGGTCCTTTATTCATTGATTTGGAAGAGAGAGCGAAGGCTTCAAAAAAATCCTGAGTCCCAGCTATGCGATGGGGTCAAGAGGATATGATTTCTCGTACAAATAAATCTCTACAGGTATAGAAACCGCGTTCAATAAAGAGAGATGGGAAGTGGGCTTCAAGATTTTGGTGTCTGATATGGTGGAAGTTGCATCACACTACATAACACTACTGTTTCTATCCAAATTTATATATGGCTAGATATGTAAGAGATCAAAAAAGATTCATTGTAAAGTGTTTCTTGAACTTTATCAATTATTTGGGGTCTGTAAAGTAGTAGGGTTATTGAATTGTCTGTGGCGAAATGAACAAAAAACCAGCCTTAGCAACCCAAGTGGTGGACTTATTGAGTTTGTGACAGTAGCTAGAGAAGCACAAAAAGAGTATTTCTTGCACATAATTGGAACATTGCTAGGTTTTGTATGTGCGCAGTGAAATTGATCATTGCTCGATGCGATGCCCCCATGGGGATGGGGCATTTGTTGGGGCTTGGGAAGATCAGAAAGCAAGTTGATCATAAAGTCAATTTTGCCTTTCGAAAACTCTCTCCACCTTGCCTTCATTATATATATTAAATATAGTCTGCGAATTTACTCTTAACCAAAAGAGTAAAAATTTAAGTCTTTGGTGGGTCAGTAATTGAATTCATGAATCTCTGCGCCATCCTTGTCTGAGGTACAACCCTTATTGATATAATAATAATTGTAATACCATTAATCCCTCAATTTTCTAATTCAAATTCTTCATTAATTCGCAGGCCCCAGCTTCTTTCCCTGCCAACTGCAATACACTTTTTTTCCTCAGATAATATATGTTATACATCTTTCACTTTTTAAATGCATTGTCGCTTACTCGATTTGGTAATTGGTTTAATTTATTTTCGTTTTAGTTTATTGGATCAGAATCTGTTTACAGATATTATTCCCGGAACAATTAAACTAAAATCTGATTGCAGGCGTTGGTTCTTTTGACTAAGAAATGGTAGAATGTGTTTGACCAACCTAATCTCGACCATTTTTTTTTCTGCTTCATAAAACGAATTTATAACCATGTATACTCTTTATAGCATTTTCTGTTTGCTTGGTCTTGGCGAAGAGTGCATGGTAAAATTGACTGAGTTGTTTCATGAATGACTACAAGTGAAAATTTTCTGAGATGAAGCAGTCAGCGAATTTGACAATTGTGTGTGAGGAATGGGGCAATTCCAAGAAATGGCAGCTTCCGTAGTCTTCATAAGACGGTAGAAGTTAAGTGTTAAAAAGTCTTTTAACAGTTTTTGTACTATCACTCACACCCGTGGCTGGCTTCCTATTTATTAGTACCCTACTTTATTACGTTAAATAAGAAATAATTTTTTGAGACAAATTAATGATTGAAATATTTAAGATAATACGTCATTTGAGGTCGGACAAGCATTAAAATTATTCATGAAGTAAATCATATAATTTAATTTGAGGTGACATATTATTATTAGGTATGGAAAAAAAAAAAAGAAGATATTAACATTCATCTAATAAGATTTCGACAACTTATATTCTATAGATGATATAGTATGAAATTTATTGATATATATTTTTTTATAATCTTTTTCTTGTCAATTGCTTTTGTAGTTTATGTATTTCTCTTGATTCTCAGATATGGAATTGATTTATCATTTTGAAGGATATAATAAGATGAAGGATTCACTTAATTAATCCATGTAATGATGATGAATTGTTCAATTAATTAGTTATTCTCGTTATTGGCAAAGGCTGTTTGAAAAGTGTAAAGTACTGTAGGTGCACTTTCTTAACTATGACCAAATGTGGTATGATAATTATGTATGTGGCCTTAGTCTCATATTATAGAACATACATAATTCAAAGTATTGAAAATTTATATATAATAATCATGTCCGATAAATTGACAGTTCGATTTTTTTTTCCCGACATTAACGTTTGATAATTGATAGATTATTTTAGACGTGTCACACGTTAAGCGTTAATATTTGACAAAGAAAGAAAAATAATTACAAATTGAATTGGTTGACTTTACACCAATGGAAACGATAAATTTCATAGACAACAATTGAAAGATATGATAGATATATCCTTTTGAGATAGTGAATAGAAGTCTTCTACTCTATCCGATTTACCAGTACTGATTATTGATATAGAAAATCTCATTGAA
>JANKKB010030129.1:15542-33385 GCA_026225775.1 Bursera palmeri
CTATATATATATATATATATATATATATATATATATATATATATATATATAATTTTAATGGAAGAATAAGTAATGTGTAACTTTTTTATTTTGTGTAAACAATTTTCTCAATCCCTACTTTAGATTTGAAAGCTATACAGACAAATAATGCCTTCGAGTGTTAAGAGCATAGAGCTAGCTAGTCTGGTGGGTTCTGTAAACCCAACTTTCAGCACCAAATAAAATATTGCGAAGTAAGGCACCTAACAGGTACCCAGTGCAATTGATTGGACAAGAATTTGGCAAGAGCAAGTTTAATTGGCAATTCATTTAATGCTTGCAAATCCAGGCCCTTGAGAGGCTTGTCTTCAACAATTTAGACCATTAAAATCTGGAGCTAAATTGGTACTCTTGAAATGAAAATCTTGGTAAACCCATGAACAGTTCATCTTCTGGGTCTTCTGACACTGAAAAGGAGAAGTGAAAACTCTAGAGTCTAGAATACATTACATTACTGTTTACCCACTTGTTACTTGTGCTGTTGTACTACAGACATTGATTTTTCCGCCTAAAATTTGCTTTGAAGTACATCTTCTGTTTAAGCACTTACGTAGTTGTTCAAAAACCGTATTTGTCAGTCACATATACGAACCTTGCGAAATCTTTACTCGCATTTCCAGATTTGCAGCACGGCCGGAACTGTCAAAGGACTAATATGCATGGCACGTTTCTATAAGAAATCGGTCAGATCATTTAAATACATCTAAATGTCAGTACACTTGTTGGGTAAAAACAACAAGAATTTTCCTATTTTTTGATGGTTAATAAGTTAGTTTCGGTGTAGAATGTTTGTCCAACTAAATAGATTAAGGAAACGTGCCATTCTTGTGATAATGAGCTTCGACCTGATCAGAACTTCAATGTACGATTGCACACATCAAATTTCACAATTGTCAAGCAATGAATATTAGCGCCCAGATAACATAATAAAAGAAAGTAGCCTATCTGCCGAGTACAGGCACTCTTAGCAATCCAATCTATCCATGGGGTTGGATCTGCAAACAAAGAAAATCGACCCAAATTGTGTTTTCTGTGTAATAATATTATTACTACTTGTGGAAGAATTAATTTCTGAATCCCTACATGCTTTAGATATTTCCTGTTGGTACGAATGAATTTACTTAGGCCAGCATATATTAAAAAAATATAATATAATTTCATCACCATGTGACATGTGAGTTGGATCGTATAACGTACCCACCACCATATATGTCTATGTCAAATCCACCAACTTCTTTGTTTGGTGAAATGAAGTATTAAATCAAGTTGATTTATCATTGTTTTAGCTTCAGCAGCATCTGGAATTCTCTTGTCTTCTATATACACGATATGCATGCATATGCAGCAGTGACCCGCTTGGATACAAGAGATGCAGTGCCAGTCTTTAGATATGGTCCAACAAGATCCTTTCTCACCAAAACCATGCAAGAACTTCATCACCAGTAGCATCAAACAGTCAAAGGCTATCTTTTTTTTTTTCAGCGCTTCTGCAACTCTACAAGATTTGAAATTTGTGAAAACCGAAATGGAGCATGGTCTGACTCTTGCAGCTTCACCCCTTGTTTGTCACATGCATTGCCCATACATGGACGATATAGCTTGGCTCAACACATTTATTTCCACCATCGTATGAAAGGGACTGAACATCATATATATCATATATTACTATGTTCATCTTTACATTAAAGACTTAAACGAACCTTCTATATCTTTTCTGCGTTCCACGCACATGCAGTTCATGTGAAGCATGCTACGATGTAGATTTTATATGTATTTCATTATAAAAATATGCTGTATGTCACAGCCCATACATGAAAAATCTAGCTGAAATGATCAACACATACATGTAACACATTAGTATCATAAATAGCAGGTGGGACCTGATAAAAACTGCGCTTTGATAATAATAAAATCTGTAGTTTTGACGTTTCATTCATATGGTATAATTCATAATTTCATATGTATGCATCATGATGAGATAAGTCAAAGACCAGTGCGGCTTTCAGAACTATTCTGCTTTTCTATATCAACTCCATAACGTTGTCAAGTTGGACAACAAGTTCCTTAATCGGTTTCCTTGAATCCGGTTACTATCCGCGGCATTGAGAAATAAATGTAGCTGAAGACCACCCTTAGTAATCACATTGTTAGTTATACCTGGCGTAGGGACCTCTCATGCATTCAATATCTTATCCTTCAGTGAAGTATGAAAACTTCATCTCCTCCAATTATCGGTCGAAATTTATCATATCTAGATTACATTAAATGTTAACCATTACTCAAACATAATAATATGCTTGGGTAACTAAAGGCCTTGAATGTGGTTAGTCTTGGATTCACATCTAAACCAAATGCCTTTACTTGATATCATAGCTGATCATGATGAGCACCCTGTAAAATAATAATTATATAAAATGATCCAATTTACTGCATTATAGATCGGTTATTTATGCCTGCATTGAATTAACAGCACATGCACCGAAAGTGCTGCCATGAAATGTTCGATTTTCTCTGTGTTTAATTTTATATATAGTTTTTTACCGTCTTAGCTTGATGTGCCAATCCAAAGCCTGACAAAAGAAGAGGCTCGAGCAGGCAACTTGCAGCTTGCTAGAATAAAAGACTTACCTGAATCCTGATAAAGAAATTCTGGAGACTGGACCTATATCTTTTTGTTTTAAGACGAAAAGACAGCATCGTAACAAGCACTATTCTATTATTTCTGGTTATATTTTTCTACATAATCGAATGTTATTAATACCTGTACATGTATTTGCCATGTACTCATCAATTACATTGAGTAATTATGTAAAATAAATAAACCAAACTATGTAAAATAACTAAAATTTTAAAAATTTTGATTTATCTAACCAAACCATTGGTCATCGAGTCCATTAATTTTGATTCGTCGACCCATTAGTCCATGATAGATCAATGGACTATCCAAAGATAATAGACCATTGGCCCATCATATATGTTAACGGATCGACGGACCAAAATTAACATGTCCATGGGTCTATGGTTTAGTTAGATAAATCAAAATTTTTAAATTTTTTGTTATTTTAAATATTTTCCGTAAATCCCTCACTAACATGATTTTTAAAACCTAAAATGAAGCCCTTCTATTAGTCTTCATCTATTAAAATCCAGTATTGACCAGTTAATTTGATCAATATCTCCAAAACCTAATTCCGTTTCTAATTATACTTCTCACATCCCAATTCTCAAGTCAGTCTAAACCGTAAAATTTCTAAAACCAAATTAATCTGGAAAATCTAAATGTATTTTACATATTTACAAGTACTACTAAATTCCCTTATGAATTATGGAGAAAGAATTTCAAAACTTGCTGGCTTGGGAGATGGTGGTTCATTGGCCTTTGGTGGTGATAGTGTACTTGCTGAATTACTGATGGTGGTTATTGGCCTTAATGTGGTGGTGGTGCTTGTACTGGACGTCATCACAAATTTTGGTCACAGTGGTGAAAACCGACAAGGTTTTACATTTTTTAACAGTTTATGTGGAAAAGACGTTTTTCCAATAGACCATTACCTTTTAATAGATAAATATTAAATTTTCGGGTTCCATTGTCAGTTTTCCAAATTTGTATGAATAGAAAATATTTGATGACCAATATCTCAAGGGTATCAATATAAAAACTAAAAAGTAGAAGAAGATGACACAAACATGAATTCAGAAACTTGTTTCTGCTTATTACTGCCATTAAGTTAACAATATAAAGAATGTCTTACTCTTATCATTTGTTTGATTGTTTGACAACTCCCGCCTATTTGCAGTTAAATGTAAGAAATCTAAATGAAGCAATTTCTAGAAATACACAGCTCCAAGTAGAGGAGGCTTTTATTTCTTAACCTTTCCTTCTCTTGGGACTTAAAATGAAGTCGTCGTCATGACTATCATTAGTTAATCTTTTCTTGGCTTTCACATCTCCATTGTTTGATGCCTGCTGCTGCTTCTGGGAACTCTCAGGTTTACTGGTGAGTGGTTTTGAAGATTTAACTGGAGTTCCTGTCCGCTGTTGCTTCTGTTTTCTCTGCTTCTTCTCGTATACCCTTTTGGCTCTATCAGGGGACAACAACCCATGTTCCATCATCCTGCAAAGTGACATATGTTACTCCTTTGAAATCACTTGCACTGAATTGCTATACAAAGTCGGAAAAAACACAAACTCGATATCATATATCTGGCATAATAACCTTTACAAATAAGATTAACATTGTGTTTAATTACTCTAAAATGTAGGAGAGTGGTTACTTATAAGCATTAAGGTGCTGCTTGTAGTAAGCAGGATCGCCATGCATGCCTCATCAAACACGTATCATCCAGTTGTAATGCTACATGTTTAATACAATTTCAAAATCATTACGACATTTTCTTCACTTCATAGCTTAATCTATAGAATGAGCAACTAATCAACGGTCGTAATGCATCTGATTTCAGGCAGACTGATCTATAATCTACCATTCTGGAGTGCTCCAATCTAGGTTGACAGTTCAGGCAATATGGTTTGTTAGGAAGGCTAACCTAAACCAAACTATGCATTGAGGGGTTAACAGCTGTCCAGGTTCATGCTGAAGGGCTAACCGTTGCCCCACCACATGTAGAGCACATTGAAAGCTGTAGGTCAAGTGGTTTAGGTGGTGCAAAATGAGGTGGTGCAAAATGATTAAGGTTTTTGTGATGTATATTCTAGATTGCATGGTTTCTGAAAACCCTTCCAAGTTTCATATAATAATCCTATGAAGATATAGCATAAACAGCAAATCGATCTTATGAAAAATTCAAAATAAGTAAATCTGTATTGCATCTGTGTTTGTGTGTGTGTGAGTTTTGAGTGTACAACTAAAGCAAGCTCAAGTCTACGTTTGGTTGCCAACAAACAAAATGCAAATGAAAAAAACCAAAGACTGGTTCTAATTTGTGAAGCCAACTCCATACTCTATAAACTATGGTTGACGTTCATTTAAGGGACAACAAGAACCAAACGAACTTATGAAGAAAGATCCCCTTGATTGGGCTCATGATTGTCACAGCCCCAAAGAAATACAATGGAATTTGGACCATGGGGTGCCATAACATCAAGTCTAACCTTTCATATTTAATCTTTCCACACAACGCCCCTAATACTATGTTCCATATTGAGATTTACCAACAACACTTTTCTTAAATGAGTCCCTCAGCTTATCAACAAAACATTTTTCATAGCATACTGAACCAAGACCTCAATGAATAGCTTCTTTTTATCATAAAGTCAGCCAACCACACAATTTATTTGCCAAATAAGGTAGGAACAACCATACTCCCAGCAATGTGCTAGCACTAATACAATTGTCAAGTCAACTATATGATTCAGTTCCTAGCCAAGCCGGCAACCAACCATAGTCTCATATGTCTCACATTTGGATCTAGAAGAGTATACAAGAACGTCGTTCCTCAAGGAGTTCTGGCATACTGTAAGAAACAAGGTGCCTCAGCACATGGTAGGTCTAGATTGAGCCCTATATAGGACACAATAAACTATTATGAGGATTCCATTTACTTGATAAAAGCTCCTATACTGAAGCAAGTTCAAGTCTTCCCATGAGCTTGAATTGTTTTCACCTACTGCCAACTGTTGCTTGTCCAGAATGCAAGACATAAATGATAAATATTAACTAGATCTATCTTTTCCATTCACATAAACGGAGCCTAATACAGGAATACAATGCCTTACAATAACAGTACACAGTGTACTGATCATTAACTTGTTCAGTTGAACCAAGGGAAGTTTAGTACCTTATTTGAAACCTTTATAACCAAACCATTGTTACACTACTAGTCAAACAAAATAAAAAATTGGCTTAAGTCCACAATCACAGGATACCATAAGCTCTTATTACGGCAAGAATCAGGTACCTGCGAATAAAGCATAACCTAATATCCAATATGATAGCTAGGCTTGAATTGGGAAGGCCCAAGAATTTCCTTCTAATGAAAAAGATAATTTCAAAAACTTGCATTTTCAGCCAGGAAGTTACAGGAGCTCTTTCTAAGTGATATAATTCATGAGACCTCAGACATTGCCGCAAAAATATCTAATTACTTCTACCACTGAACAACAGAAGAAATAAGCAATTTTTTAAACACATTTTTCTTGCTCACCCTATAGAACAGGTAAATAAAGAAAGAAATGCTGTAGAATTGAATAGGAAACTAACCAAAATTCTGCCATTTCACTTGTTGGTATCTGTTCTGACAACGATTCATAGAATATCCTTAGCGGCTCTCTCTGTTGATACAAAGCAACAAAATATGAAAGAATGAGTGCCAAGAAACTAAATTTCCTTCAACACACATTTCTAAAGAAGAACATAGAATAATTATTATTATTGTGTCCACAACCTCTTCAGGGGGATCAAACTTCTGCCCAGGCAATGTGAAAACTTTCTTCTCTCTCACTCTAGTGGTGGTTGTTGTAACGGTAGCTTTTGATGAACTTGAGGTTGGTTTTGACTTAACCTTCACAATTGAGATCAACGGACAGGATCACATCACACCAAATACAGAACAAATTCTGCCAATAAAAGAAAAGATTGCTGGATGCCCAGAGCTAAATCTCATGAAAAGATCAAAACAAGTACACCAAAATCCTAACAATTCATTACAGACTAGCTAATTCTATCAAGCCCCATCTTCAGATCAACAAAATTATTGCAGAATATTCATATCAACAATCAGAAAAAACCAACAAATGAACATAGAAAGCAACTCAGAAAAAAAAAAAAAAAAAACCCAAATCTCTTAATTCACTCGAGTAAAGCAAAACAAGATCAGAAATTGAGATATAAATCAAGAAGTTAACCATAAACCTACAAACTTTAAAAGGGTACCTCTGTTTTTGTGACAGTAGAGACAGATTTGTGCTGCTTTGAATCAGATGGCTGCTGTTTGCTTGAGCTATCAATCTTCCTTTTGTTGACAGAAGAAGAATCAAGCTTTCCCTTCGAAGAACCATCTTGATTGCTTGACTTGATCTTCCCCACACTTGGCCTGGTCTCCGTAGCCATCTCCTCCTTCTCTTCTCTTCTCTATCTATCAATCAATTCTTCGCTAATTACAATTTCACCTCTAATATATATTTTTGCCAGAGCTGAGAATGATACCCAAAAAAGAAAAAATTATAATAATAAAATCAAAACCTTAAAGTTGCTGGTTGTTGCCGTTTAACGGCCTTCAAGGTAGTCCTGGCGATAAAATATTGCCTGCGAGGGAAAGTACATATTTAACCTAATAATTTTGTTGGGGACACGCTCGTGAATGAAGGAGAAAACTGTCAGGTTTGGAATTAGAAACTCACGAGTAAGTTTTATGGTAAGAACATCCTCACGGTAAAGTTATGAGTCGGAGTGTGGATTTGTCCTGAGGAGATTAAGGTACTTTCGCAAGGAGGCTTATAATCGGACGGTTTAAAGAGAGCTTAACTATCTTATCGTGAGGCTGAGGCTTGAGGGGCCTTCTCTTGCACTGACTTTCACGAAATTAATTGTCGGGACACGTGGTAGAAAATCATGCGCGGTGTTTTAGCGGTTGGTTTAGTTAGTTACTATGTGACTCGTGCCAAAATAAAAATAAAAAAACCTATTGAGCTATTGCTTTTGTAATCTTTTCCATTGGGTAAGCCTGTAATTTCTGCTTCCCCAAGCAGTTTTGTTGCGAGCCCTTGCTTTCATCTGTAGTCTTTTCTTGCTTTGCTGCTTCTGGTTTGTTTTGTTTTTGTTTTTTTAAAGTATATACATATGTTTTTAATATTACAGAAAATCAAATGTGGCATATCAACCCGTAATTAAAAAAAAAAACGAAAATTAAATTTAGTATAATTTAAAATATACTTTTGATGAATTTAAGGTTCGGCGTCTTAACCGTAATCACCGAAAGAGGGAAATGCTCATAAGTCTGTTAACCAATAAATTGGATAAACAATAAAGAAAAGATTTGACTAAATTATAAAACACTCCTCTAAACTTGGTTATTTACTTGATTACTTCCCCAAATTCTCCGTCAACAGAAAATTCAGGGTACAGAAACATTTGAATAACTCTATGACTGAATCAATGTACATGTAATGACTACCACTACCAGTACTGTACTTAACAAAATTTCCTAGTATTGAACCATTTATTTCTATCTTCTTTCAGCTCCACTAATGGGTTCCTTCAAAACTACCATCTGTAAGTCTTGTGCCGTCTCTTGGTTAACTGGTTCTAGCTAGAAAAACCCTATTGTACCAAACTGAGTGGAGTATCATATGAAAAAGGTCATACTTGACAGGTCTACTATGCCAAAGAAAATGCTGTTGTACCTTCTTTACTCTCATCTGCATCCGTCGAAATCTCTTCTCCGGGATTGAAAGGAGTATAGTCTTCAAATTTGGAATATCCTTCTCCAAGACAAAAACAGCAAAGGATTCCCAGTCCAAAACATCAAAAAATGGAGGAATGAAATTGTCGGATATGATCACCGGAACACATTCATAGAATATGGCCTCCACTACTCGTGGACTATTGACTTCATAACCTTTAGCACAAATACAGTACTTGCTGCTCTTCATGTGCTGTACATAACTCATTTTGCCCTTGACCTTTGGCATTCGACCAAAGATTTTCATGTCTGGGTCTCTATTATTTCCCCAGTGGTTTAAGAGAATGGGGCGTAAATAGCCATGCATGCTCCCTGCAAAGAAAGCTAGTATTGACCTCTTTGAAGGAGGTTTGCCTCCAACCTCTCTTAGAGGATTCTGAGGTGATCGAACAAATGTCTCAGGAAGAGACACATCCTTGCCAAAAACAAAACCTTCTTTAACATCAGCATTGCAGAGGGCTCTAATACACTTGGCCATGTATCGCCTTGTTTCAGATGGGGCCTGGAAAGCATTAATTATTAGAAAAAATATTTGATAATATGATCCAGAATAAGATAGAAAAATGAAAACCATTTTATTCATTACACAACTGATTTCAAGTTAACAGTCCATATTTGGAATTAAGTTATCACTAATTAGTCACTACTGAAGGAGAAGTAAGAAGTATCAGTCACTGATCCAACAATTGAAATTTTGGCGAAGTTGAGAAAGAGAAGATTACAGTGACAGTAAAAAGACAAATGTGGACCTCTGGAATGAAAATATACTGGTTAAGTCACAAATATCAAATGCTATAACAACTAAATAGAGTTATTTTTAGTGACAAGGAAAACAAATGGAATTATTGGAGATTTCATTAAGATGCCATTTCAGAAGAACCTGATTAATGTGCTTGGCACAAAAATAAACAGGGAAAGCATGGAAAACATACCCAATCATGGCAAGCAACAAGAAAATGGTCTGCTCCATCGGTTCTGTTCCAGAAAGGATGTTTTGTTGCAATCATGTCCAAGTAATTCTTCAAATGTTGTATAAGGTTTTTATGATTATGTGAATTTGGCACATATAAGGTTTCTTCTAACATTCGAGAACTAAACGGTAAGTAAAACAGATGAGCTTTTCTTGGGTTTTTAGTAACAATTCTTTTGTTAGCTTCCAGCTGCTTCATGAACCATCCCTCAGAAGCATATATTCCCTTGAGTACTGGCTGATGGAAAATGGGTTTTTGCCCTTC
This sequence comes from Bursera palmeri, assembly GCA_026225775.1. Taxonomy (NCBI): domain Eukaryota; kingdom Viridiplantae; phylum Streptophyta; class Magnoliopsida; order Sapindales; family Burseraceae; genus Bursera; species Bursera palmeri. The sequence goes on from JANKKB010030129.1 coordinate 25,235, forward strand.
TTTATAAATGTATACCTTGAGTTTCTCTTGCATTAATTCATAGCTCCTGCAAATTAGGTAGTAATTCTTCATTCATTCATTGCTCCAACAGATTGGATAGCAGAAAATATCAATACATATGCATTTCACTTGAGCAGAAATAATTGATTTGTTCCGAAAGAACTTTGCTTCTAGCCTCCTACAGAGGTTGTGCATCTTTGGAGAACAAAATAATATTTATAATGGTGAATAAAGACAAGTCCACAATAAATTTATGCATTTGTTGAAATTTCAGCAAACAAAAAAGAGATACATCAAACACAAGCTAAACAACAAAGGCATGTCCAGGATTAGCCAGAGTACCACACCAACTTATCCAAACACACATTACTTGACCAGTTCTGAACACATTCCAAACAGAAGAGACCAGTACAGACTACCACAACAATGAGAGGACCTCCTTTATCCTGACTTATATTATGCATATTTTTCATTCTCAAACATACTAAACCAAGATAACATAGCTTATGTTTGCAAAATGAGTCATTATTAACATCAAGAAGTCTACTATCCTTATCAATGTTGTCATGGAAAATAAGAATGTGAATCAGATTACATAAAAATTTTATATGAATACGACATTCCAGATTTTAAGCCTTGTTGCTCACAACCATAGTAAAAAAAAACAAATACCTATCTGTAATGCATTATCAGGATAAAGGCAAGGGAAGCCAGGAGGAAGCCCCAATAAAGGAAGGACATGCAGCCCTAAACATTTCTATTTCACAGTATGCATAGAAGTTACCAAAATAAAGTGAAACATCTCAGATTTAAATTTCACAAGGAAGAAAATTTTTTAGAGGTAATAAATAATAAGACCTTCTGGAGAAGGAAAAAAAAAAGTAGAAGGAAAAGCAAATGGGATAGATAATAATTAAATGTATATAGTGCATATACCTTCTGAACATGGACACATTCCGAAAAAGAGGAGAATAAAGTTCATTATCATTCTTTATGATGGGGGCATTCTCAATCTGTGCTCTCGCATATAGTAGCTCTTGTTCAACAGCTGAAGACCATCTTGGTCTCTACAAACAATTTGGAAAAATAGAGGTAGGTTGAAGCAACTACCATATAGAACTATCTCCTCACATAATTGAAAGTTGAAGCATTACACGTACCATTGAACGATACGAGGCGCGACTCTTAAGCAACATATCTTTCATCTCAGCTACTGAGATTATTGCAGAGGCTGGAATCTCAGGCTCTTTCTTCTTCTCAGGAACATCAGTCAATGAAGAACTTTTGCCCAATGTAGTGATATTACTTTGCAATTGTTCGGATTTTTCATTTGTGTGAGAAGTCAGTGTTGCATCTTTCTCCACCAAAGATGTGTTGGAACCTATTCATACAACAGAATTTCTAAATTAATATGGACAGAGTTAAAATTAGGTGAAAAATCTATCAGTGGTGAAATAGGAAAAAGAGAATGAGCAACCCCACCTAAGGTTTCTATATTTCCTGATGTTGAAGAATTATTTTCTCTCTTAATAAATTCTGAAGAATCACCACCCGAAGTCTCAGTACTTTGCATAAAGCTCTGTTCTGATTCTGAGACCTTGTGTTGCATAGACCCATTACCGGGATTCTGTACAATTTCCAGTGTGGGGCTTTTATTCAGATTGTCCAATTTCTCAGTTGAAGACTCCTCACCAGCATCCTGACCTTCATTATTTCTTTCTGATTCAAGATCATAATTTAGATCTATGTCCTCTACTTCGGGGGTTGTAGTATTACTAACTATCTCGTGTACCGAAGATGTACCACTGGAGTTCAAGCCATTTAAATGAGTCACATCACTGATGATCTCAGTCTTAGACGATGGACCAGCAGCCGCAAAGCTATTATTTTCCACTACCGGAACCTTACCAGCAGAAAATATGGATGACAAAACATTATCGTAGGGAAGTTCAACATATTGGAAAACTACAATCACAGCAAACATTGTTCCTGCAAGCCATAGCAACCTCCTGGTTTCACCCTGACACACATGTTGAAGTTTGTGACCCATTGAGGAACTTGATAGAATATTGTCCAACTTTCAATCAAAATTATCATCCCTGCACAGTGTTATCAACGCCAGAATTTAGTAATAATGGCCCTCTTTCTGCATATATTCACTTACTACAGGAAATTGAATTGAACAAATCATAAGTCATAACAAAGTTCCACATGCAACAGCATTGACATTGACAAAGTAGCAGACGAATCAATACAGTTAGTAATCGATTTAGAGAATAGATCAGTCATCAAATAGCAGAAACTTTCGGATTATTTATAAATATACTGTAACAGAAAATCCATAAACTTCATACATAACAAACACTGGAATTAATTAACAATCAAACATTACAAGCAAATGCAGGATCTTGCCTCTCTAAGACATGCAAATTTCCCCGATAAACAAACAAAAAGAAACATCAAACGAAACCATTAATCAGAAATAAAGAAACGAACCCTTCAACTTCTACCACTCGACAAAACAAACATGCAATTCATAGAACACAAGAATGAAGTAAGAACCTGCTCATCTTTCAATGGATCATCCAAAAATAAGTAAAAAAAAAGGCTACCACGAGAGGAAGGAATAACTTTGGGTCTGGTTGGCCGCCAAGAAATCTCCAAAAACAAGTTTCAGTTATAAAAAGCAAAAATAAGTATTTTATACTCCGATTTTATATCAAGAAATAACATTAAATTACCTGAGCTGTGCTGGAGCTTCTACTCTACGCGCTTCTGTTCTTTACTGATTTTTTTTTTTTTTTTTTTTTTGAGTTTAATCGAGGGAGACGTGGAGTGTCGGGAAGTGATCTGGAAGCCTTACTTGCTCTTTTATTATATTATTCATTCAGACCAAAAAACTGATTTTGTCCACTCCAACCCAGATATTACGTTGATCGTAACCCGATGTTGACTTGGATCATCCGTGCTATATTAGTCCACGCGCAGTTAGGCGAGCGTACAGTCCAATAACTTTTTTGTTTTACGTAGTTACATTCCTATCGCATACTATTTCCATCTTTTTTTCTAGGGAATATTTTCTTACTTTATTAAAATTTCAAGTGTTACTAGAATTCCTAGTTCAAATTACGAATATTATGAGATAATTGGGTTAATTAACTGTGAAATTAGAGGGCAACTTGCGATTCATAATTTGGGGTTTTGACCTTCACGCGTCAGATAAATGTGCGTGAGGAGGCTGCCTTGCTTTTATTCGACTCGAGAAAAAGCATTTATGGCTTTATTTTATTCTTTTAATCAAAGGACCAACAATGATCTTGAGCTTGACCATTTACTTTGCACATTAAATTAATGGAAATAATTTTTGTTGGGTGACATGTCTATTTCAAACTATTAAAGTATGAAACATTTATATGTAACGTAACATTGACACCCCCAATTTATAAAAGTTATTTATATGTTCGTCTCAAGCAGTGGGCCGTGTCTGAGCTCATTGATATCTGAATCATTTGCTTGCTGGGAGGTGGAAACAGATTGATTCCCTTATGAAATTGCATGTGGACCATCAATGATGTAATTATGAGCCCATTACGCGAAGCGTGGCACTTGGCAATTCACATGCAATGACTTGCTTCGTGACACGTTTACATGCCAAATTTACTATCAACAAAACAAATGATGATTACTCAGAAAATGAAAATGTTTCTTTTATCAGGAACGGGCCTCTGAACAAAATCCAGGTGTGAAAAAGTCGTTGAATGGGATCGACATGAACGCTCCGTGGAAACCATACGGGACTCTGCACGGCAGTGTAATTTTAGCCACTGCTTCACTCGAGAATTTCTTGGTGTCAATTATGTGAACCTGAAAATTAATTACAGCAGATCACTTTAACGAGTTACTCATTTACAGTGTCAAAAAGCATCTCTCATCAAAGAATCGACTCACTTGGGATGTGTTAGTGTCTTCATTGTGAACAAAACTGATGACCCAACCATCATCTTCTTCAACTTCTCTTCCTTTAGAGACAAAGGCAGCTCCAGTGCAGAAAGCGTTATCCCTAAACTTGTGATATTCCATCTTTATCGACTTTTCAGACTGTGTCTCTCTCTGATTCACAGAATCATAGTTGAAAAACTTATAGATATTTAAGAAAATAAACATAGACCAAGTATAGAATATGGGAACATTTACCATAGAAAACTCTGTATCTGCCTCTTCAAAGTACAACTTGGCTAGACTTCCAAATTTTGGTATGCCTAAAATATTCCGATTGAAGGCCATGTTACTAATCATCTTTTTTTTTTTTTTCTTAATAATTGTAGTCTAGTGAGAGAGTAAATTTCATAATTAATTACCTGATGTACAACATGCAGAGGAATCAACAATTTGGGCGTAGCCATATTTGTTTTTAATACCTGTATAGTGTCCATTGATCATAGGAAAGTCCGCACCGAAATGGGTTCCAGAGAGTTTTCTCTCAATAACCTCTCCGGTTTTCATATTTAATCTCCATTCATATATATGAGAAAATAACGTTATCTCTTCTTCAAATGATTCTGTATCTCTAGATTTTCTGCGGAAGTCATTGAACCCCAGAGTAGGTCCTGGTATGACTGAATCAAGAGCTCTACACCCCCTCACTACAACCTGTTATTTATTGTTCATAAACGTAAGAATTTCAGTTTTTTTATAGCGCAAGTTGACAAGAAAATGATAAATTCTGTTACACGTTACCTCATCGCCATCCTCAAAACAATTGATAATGTGAAATGTACAATTTGGTTTCACGGCGAACCATTGGATTGAATCTGCATCACCATAGCGAGGCATTACACCGATCCTCGCAGATCCTTGGTGTTCGTACTTTATCAGTCTACATATTAAAATTGGTTTTAGAGTCTAGTCACTGAAACAAATTAAATTTTAAAGTTTTCTATCTTCGGTTAAGAGGATATGCACTCACGGGCCTCCTAGAACAAGCCTTTTTATGTCTATAGACAATGGAAAATCCAAGAAAACATGGTACCTGCAGCAGTCCAACAATGAAGATTGTTAAGAGCTCTTATTTCTAATTAAATCAGAGACATTTCCAAACTCAAAATAAGGAGAAAGATTACTCGTTACCTCTGTGTAACCCCCATCTCATGGCAAAGGGTACATCTATTGAGTTTGAGATCCGCTTTGTGAAGTAATTCATTTCCATCAGCTGAACCAATTGGACACTTTACAATTTTGAAAATTACATACAAGGTTATGGTACAAAATGTTGCTATTCTTGAAATGAGGAGCATACCTGAAACTACTCCCACCTCGACAAAAGGTTTCATGGCATCCACCCCCATTATAATAAGCTCCCCTGTACCTGGAGCTTTCTGGTCAAACAGAAAGAAAAACGGAACTTAGCAGTTGCAGTAATAACAAACATAACATTACAGCTTCTGGTGTAGGGATAGGAAAAATAACCTTTGGATGGCTAGTAAAAGGTCGATTCCAAGTTCCATTTACATCCCAATTGTCGAAAGTTTTTAGTGTAAAGATGTCGATCTCTTGTGGCATGTGATTCTCTGCAATCGAGTAATACTTCCCCGAGTGCTCGAAAACATTGGTATTGCTTATGTATTTGTTCATTTTGCCAAATCTCAACTGCCCAAATGAAAATTTTGAAAAAAAAAAAAAAATGAAGGTTTATGTTATGATTTGTTGCCAATTCTATGGTCAAGCAAGACACAAGTAATTGAGAGTCTTAAAAAGATGCATCAAATGAAGTTAAATTCTTAACTTATTAATTAAAACTCTTGTTACCGGAATCTTCCAAGGATATACACAGGTTAATATGATTTTTTTTTCAAAAACGCATTTGATGATTTTAAATTTTCTATTAGAAAATAGATTTTAATTGGGGTGACGCTGTTGTTCGATTGTAAAAAACCATTTTTGAATCAGAATGCTCACAAAATTTAGCAAATAAGCTGACAAAACCGCCGGTGAATCGCCTTGTATTGCAGGAAGAAAAGAGGGCTTATTTCTTTGTTTTTCTAGCTTGAAGGTTTCAGTCTCAACATGTCTGTTATTGTATACGACAGTCCAGCTCCCATCAGTTCCTTTATTAAAATATAAAGCATGAAGCATTCCTTCTCCTTCCACCCAAATGTGACTTGACCTCCCAAAGATAGATGTTGTGCATTTCAGTCCCCCAAAAAGAGGGTTCGGCCCTGCAGTTACAGAATCCACCAATGTAGCCTTATCTTAACATTAGTGGTCAAGCTCAAATTAACAATTAATTTGATGCTTCAATCTCTATATACCTACCTACTCACTACTTAGTGACTATCACCAACCAATATTTTGCGTTCTCTAAGCTTTCAAGAATATTTATATGTATTTATATAGTGGACAGCAAACCACTTCCATTAGCTTCATGCATACAAGATATAATACCTACCAACACCTAGCCTATGGATTTTTATGAGAAGCATCCAATAGTAAGAATCAAATGTATGATTCCTCTACAACGTACGTCTTCATATAATATTTACTCTAATGATAAAATATTAACTACTTGATTTTATATTCAAGATGTAATTAAAATATAACGGTTTGTTTCAATATAATAATCAAAGCTAACCTGATCTGAGACTGAAAGTGTAACTTTTTAGGAGACTTTGGAGCTAGCTTTGGATGATTAGCCAATATCTAGTAGGTTTCTCCCGTTCTCTGTATCTTACCTTTTCCTTGCAAACTGAGAACAGGTCAACTTGCTTCCATATGGGCCGATTCTCTATTTGCTACGATAAATAGATCAGCTTTCAGTTTTTATGTTTTAATCTATATGTTTATTCGAATTTTGTAATGTCTTAGTAGCCATGAATTACTTTATAGTTAAACGTAAACACTCTTAAACTTCTTCTATGTTTTACATTAATGTCTTTTTCAGTGTTTCTTTGTAAGTATCCACAGATAACAGAGCAGCGATATCATTTTTGTTCTTATTTACGGCTTTTCTTACTGCCCTTGTCATCAACTTTCAAATGGCTAGAGAAAAATCCAATCTACTATAAGACATAAACATAATATAATTTTCAATCATAAACAAATGTATTAAGGCTAGAGTAACGCAATAATTAAGATTGAAGTACGAACCATTTCTTATATAGACACCTTCTGGAAAATCATCCGGAATTTCACCTTCAATACTCGTGATAGGAACAGCTTCTCTCAACTCATCAACTGGAGCAAAGTTACTCTGCAACTACTTGAATACAATCAGCATATGATCATCAATAATGTATAAATATATATAACATTGATGGTACCTGGGAAGGGAGCAAAGGCTGGTCAACAAATTCGAACATATGGTCAACAAACGCATCCAGTAACCTGACATAATTATTCTTGATGGTTTTCGAAACATCGATTCCCATGGAAAGTTGCTGCAACTCCTTCAGGAATGGCTGCTGATCATGAGATAGATTGATCCATGATAAGGGTCAGTTCCACTTCAAGTACTCCGAAATTAATTAGTTTCGTCTGCTTGTTTTAGTTAAGGTAACAATCGAAGTCCTCAAGAGAAATCTATAGAATATAATCGTTTGAATGAGCCTGCTGCTCGCATATTTAGCAAAAAGAGGAAGAACTAAGGTTACCTTGAAAGGAGAGGAGACTGTAAGCTTAAAGCGATTAAATTTGTATGAGATGGAGCGTTTGTCAATACAGCAATTCACCTGAAATGCATAATATGAAGATGCCATCTCTCTGTTTCAGAAGGTCACAACTAAAGACAAATCAGTAATAGCAAGTTAATACAACACATGCTAAATATATACAAACATTTGTATACAAGCATCTACCTTGAGAAATAATTCTTCTCATGCTAGCTATAGTTGTATTTCGTCAAATCCAAAGAAAACATTTTATTAATATGCTTCTAACTTTTTGGTCGTATGCATTTTGTCGTTTTGCATTGAGGAATCTTGTTTATATGTAGCTACAGGAATCTGGCCAAGTTGTGTAATTCCAATTGTGAAAGCAGTAACCTTGGTATTAGTTGGAAAATCAGATGATTATATTAGATATCTTATTTGAAAAACTAGCTAATATATATATATATATATATATATATATATATATATATATATATATATATATATA
>JANKKB010030129.1:33435-51087 GCA_026225775.1 Bursera palmeri
AAAACTAGATAATATATATATATATATATATATATATATATATAACGTGTTTAAACTTGGGTTTAGGACATAGCCATCGGATATTATCCGTTTTGGACACACAGTCCATCAAGGTTTTATCATTGAGCTTTGCAACCCAAAAAATCCCTAACAGTTTAAAGAGCTTATAAATATTTAACTTTTCTAAATTTATCACTCTCAAACAATGTGAAATGTGAAATGTCACAACTTATTATTTTCCCAAGCGATGTGGGATGTCACAGATATGTCATCTTCGTACTTGACATTTGAAGTGAATTGCTCTTTTTGGAAATCCTCAGTCTCGTCGACTTTCAAAGTAAGCTTTACTTTCTCTCTTAGGCTAATGTAGCTAGGTTATTAAAATGCTCTGATTTCTCCCATTTTTAAGCAATATATAACTTACATAATTGCGTGAGGACTCATAGTTTACAACATTTCCTTGAAGTGTGACTGACATTTATCATGGTTATTCGATCTCTTGAGCAGCCATTAATCCTGAGAGAATTACCGCAACTTTCCTTGGGAATAGGTGTTTCCAAAACTATCAAGAACAATTATGTGTAGTTACTGGATGCATTTTTTGACCAGCCTTTGATCCCTTTCCAGGTATCATCTTTATGAGCAAGAGCGTGACAAATTAAGACTTTTGTGGGATACGCTAATTATTGCGTTCGATCAAGAACTTGCAGAGTAACTTCCATCCAGTTGATGAGTTGAGAGCTCCTATCACCAGCATTGACGGGGGAATTCCAGAAGACTTTCCGAAGGCGTCTACAGAAGAAATGGTACATCTCGACGGCAACTTTATTCTTATTACTTTATGCTGTCATTAAATGATTGAATAAGATGAGAAAATTAAATTTTGTTAGATACATGTGAAGATATATAATATTGCCGATGTCTGAAATTAATAAAGTAGTTGAATATCTCTTTTGTCAAGGCTAATTAGACACCAATGCAAGAAAAGACATCGATGTGAAGAAAAACTTGGGAGACCTATATTTTTATTTTTTACTACTTCTAAACAAAGTATTGAACAACATATAATTATGTTGAATCAAGAGTATGTTTATTTACAGAGTAATTCATGGTTGTTTATATTGGTTGATAATAGCAACTTCAATTTTTAGTTAATAAACCATAAAGATTGAGTTGCTTGAGAGAAACTCAAGTGAGTCAACTCTCTACTGATGAAATATTTTCCTGATGAGAACTGCTTAATGATGATAAAAATTGGTATTTAAGTTGTTAGATTGTGACTAGATTTTTTGACCTGACTCTTAAATTCGCGGCATGATATTTAAAAAGAGATTTTCAATGAGGTTAGTGGTGATATGGACATTTTCTTTAATGAGTTAGGATTTATGTTTATAATTAATTAAGATTTTATTTTTTTAATTCAAGTTAACTTCTATAAGAAATAAAAAAAAAAAAGTAAAAGGAATAAGAAAATGAAATTTGTATAATTAATAGAAAACCTCTTCTATATTAGGGATCTCTATATTCTACTTGAGTTCTCCCTTTTGTATCTATCTTTTCTAGTGAAATATATTATTATTATCTGCCATGCTTTTTTCCTATTTTTAGGGTTTTCCACCTAAATCAATATGTTGGTGCAGTATCGGTGGCCTTGGGATGATGAAGCAGTCTCGTGACCTGGGCAACATGCATGCTTAGTCGCGTTCTTGTGCTTAGTGCTGCCTCCTTGGCTTCGGCATAATGTAGCAACCTCGGTGGCCTTAGGATGCATGCATGCTTAGTGGCGTGCTTGTGCTTGGTGCTCCCTCCATGGCCTTGGCATGATGCAGTAGCTTCGGTGGCCTTGGCAAGCCTGCATGCTCAGTGGTGTGCTTGTTGGTGCTGCCTCGGTGGCCTTGGCACGACTGCAGTCTCAGTGGCGTGCCCGTTGGTCCATCTTCGGTGGTCTTGGCATGATGCAACAGCCTCGGTGGGCTCGGCACACATGCATGCTCACTGGCGTGATTGTGCTTGGTGGTGCCTCCATGACCGTTGCATGATCCGGCAGCCTCGGTGGGCTCGGCACACATGCATGCTCACTGGCGTGATTGTGCTTGGTGGTGCCTCCATGTCCTTGGCATGATCCGGCAGCCTCGGTGGCCTTCGTACGCATGCATTCTCAGTGGTGTTGTGGCCTCGGCATAATGTCGCAGCCTCGGTCGGCTCGGCACGCAGGAATAGTCAGTGGCGTGCTTGTACTTTTTGGGGCCTCCATGGCTGTTGCATGATGCGGCAGCCTTGGTGGCCTTGGCACGCATACATTCTCAATGGCGTCCTTGTTGCTTGGTGGTGCCTCCATGGCCTTGGCATGATCCGGCAGCCTCGGTGGCCTTGACACGCATGCATTCTCAGTGGCATGCTTGTTGATCCATCCTCGGTGGTCTTGGCATGATGCAGCAGCCTCGGTCGGCTTTGAACCCATGCAAGGTCAGTGGCTTGCTTGTGATTGGTGGTGCCTACATGGCCGTTGCTTGATGCGGCAACGTCGGTGGTCTTGGCATGCATGCATTCTCAGCGGCTTGCTTCTTGGTCCATCTTCGGTGGTCTTGGCAGGATGCAGCAGATAGGTGGGCTCGGCACGCATGCATTCTTAGTTTCGCCCTTCGGCTTGGTGGTGTCTCCACGGCCATGGCATGATCCGGAAGCCTCGGTGGCCTTGGCACGTATGATTCTCATTGGCTCGCTTGTTGGTCTATCCCCGGTGGTCTTGGTATGATGCAGCAGCTTCGGCGGGCTTGGAACGCATGCACGGCTGGTGGCGTGCTCGTGCTTGGTGGTGCCTCCATGGCCATTGCATGATGCGGCAGCCTCGGTGGCCTTGACACGCACGCAGTCTCAGTGGCGTGCTTGTACTTGGTGGTGCCACCATGGCCTTGGCATGATCCGGCAGCCTCGGGTGGCCTTGGCACGCTCGCAGTCTCAGTGGCGTGCTTGTTGGTCCATCCTTCATCATGCTTAGTAGCATGATCCGGCAGCATCTTTCTTATTAGAATAGATATGTTGAGACCAAAACATTAAGGCTACAGAAAAAAAGAAAACAGACGAACTTTCCTTCCGGCGTTAGAGGGAGATTCTATGGCTATGACAGCAGCATTTGTCTAAACATAGTATGCTCCATTTGACTATATATCGTTATCTATAATATCAATTTGCATCATCATTCAGAAAGTCTCATATTGATTCGGCATGACTGACCCATTAAGGGCTATATATGAAAACATATAATGGTTCATGTTATAAACACGTTATGCATATTATAACGGTTCCTATTTTGCTTTTGATTTATGAGAGTATGCACTGTCATGAACCTAAAATGAAGGGAGAAAGACTACTTGGTGTCACTGCAAGCAGACCTTCATATCATGTACTTTAAATTCCAGTAGACACAACTCAATCCGATTTGGACAGTGACTTAAAATTACATAAAATATTCAGGTACAATAGCTTTGAATTTTATTTTGAATCCTGAAAGTAGTGTAGTCTTCCATTTTGATTTCCGAAGCCACAGTCAAATGATTTTTAAATAGGGAATTCAAGAAGATTGTACCAATTGATTGGGCATGACTGACCCTGTTAAGGGCTATATACGAAAAAATGGCATGAGATGAATATGATTCCTGCTGTAAGAACGGTTTCATACAGTAAAGCATTAAAGGTACTGCTAATTGTGTTTAGTGCTATAACCTGCTGTGTACTTTGGCAATTTCCAATCAAGCTGCTAAATTTCTCCGACTTCGGTGCCCGTCTTTAAGGGAGGTACTGATGGTTTTTTATCTTCCTTTACAATTAATGTATAAATTTTATCTAACCGTTAGACTAAGTGTTGAGGTGGTTCAGCACATTACTTAGTGTTGTGTTCTGGATTTTGTTGCTGTCATTGGCCATCTGTATACTATATGTAACAATGAATTAGCAGCAGCCACGATAGCAAATCAACTGATATTTCTAGTTAGATTCAATACTAAAATCAGCTATTATGAACAAAAGCATGATACATTATTGTAATTAGGATCTAATCAATCCTTCTTTTGATTGTATAGATGCAAGTAAATGTAAGCATATTAGAGAATAAAAAAAAAAATTGATATCATTGAAGTGCTACAACACATCCTCCTCCTTCCTAAAGTATAGGCACAGAGTAGTCAAGGTCATTTTGAAGTTGCTGGTTATAGTCTGTGACAAGTCCATTAACTTTATTACTCTTTCAGAAACTATTCCCGCGAAATGATCTAAGATATCTTTTAAGGAGGACATGAATAAGACTTGCATAATTGAGGGTCAAAGTATATAGGCAGAGGTGGATTTTTGGGATTTTTTAATATAAAGCTCTAAATTATTAAAAAGAAATGCCAGTTTCCTCTCAATCTTGTAAGAAAGTTCCTCTGTATGCTAATAACATACCTTTTCCTCATGCACAAGTTTAGACAAATCAATGCTACTTGGCCTGCAAAACCAAAGTATTAAATTCAGAAAGTTTTAGAATCATTCTGAAGCTTTCCATCCAAATTGACTTCAGCTTCAATCCAAAAACAAATTGACAATATGTTTGTGGAATAACAGTAGAAAAAGGGGATAAGGATGGCAAGGCAAGCTCCAACCATGACTTTAATAAGAATCGTCCATCCTTATAGGACAAAGAGCTACTTTTATAAAAACCATGTTGAAATTGCAGATTGGAATTATTTATCTAATTCGGACTACAAAGACAACATTGAATGACGAAACAGAAGAGATTAGGGACCCATTAAACTTTAAAACTAAATTTAATTTTAAAAGCAATTCTCAAATACAGTATCTGACCAACATACAGAGTTCATTTGACATAAAGTTTTGCAGGCAGAATATTCACTAGAGACGCATAAAAATTTAAAAGAACTGTTTGACATCAATTGTGATCATTTAGCCATGAGTCAACTAGGTGTGCTCATCGTCGTAGTTCTCTGCTTATTCTTTCATGTCAGAGCCCAAGACAGATCAGACTCTGACCGCGACCGGGGTTTCCTCCATCCACTCAAGCCAAACATGGCAGTGATTATTGGGGTCCTTTCAGTTGTGTTTTCTTTATTACTTCTAGTACTTGCCTACGCAAAATTTTGTCGAACGAACCAATTTGAAGTTATAACCCGTAATAACCATCCACAAAACTTCCACCAACTCATTCAATCAAGGTCTAGATCATCTTCCGGGATTGATAGAGCAGTGATTGAGGCGATCCCATTTTTCAGGTTTGCTTCACTAAAGGGGTCAAAAGACGGCCTAGAATGCGCAGTTTGCATATCGAGGTTTGAAGATAGTGATGTTCTCCGATTGTTGCCCAAGTGCAGGCATGCATTTCATGTCAACTGCATTGACCAGTGGCTAGAAAGCCACTCAAGCTGTCCCATCTGCAGATACAAGTTCGACATCAGAAACCTGAGAAGCTTCTCACACTCAAACAGCTTGAGATTCTTAGGAAATCCTTCAAATCTAACAGAGGATCCAAATCTTGAGCTTTTTGTCCAAAGAGAGCAAGAACATCAAAGCTTATCATCAAGGTTTAACATTGGAAGCAGCTTTAGAAAGACTGAGAAAGGCAAGACAGAAGAGTTACTTATTGACAAAAAACTCTTGCATAAGTTCAAGCACAAGATAATTATCTCCGATGTTGTGATCAGGAACAGATGGAGCGATGTTAATGCTTCCGACTTATTGTTCTTGAACTCTGAGATGCTTCGGGTAATGTCAAGCGATAGAATCTCTCGTTCAAATCCAACAAGTGGAAGATTCCAAAATGGTTTTCCCACGAATGACAATATGGTAAAGATCAAGGAGGATATGGAAATGAAGAGAATATTCGACTCCAAGTTCAGTGGAATTCATAAAAGTAATTCAGTTTCAGCTTCTTCAAGCCTCCAGTCAATTTCCTATAATGAAGCAAATTCATCAAAAGTGTTGAAGGCTACAGAGAAGAGATCAATGTCTGAGATTATCAACTTTTCAAGGTTCAGAGATTTCGGTATAAGACACAAAATTAAAGAAGCTACACTTGGCGTTAATGGTGGACAAGAGGAGAGGATGCGGAGGCTTTGGTTGCCAATGGTGCAGCGAACGCTACAACGATTTGCCAGTGGAGAAAGAAATTTGCAGGAATCAGAGAAGAAGAGACTATCTTTAAACATTTGAATTGTGAACTTCTCTGTGCTAAATGTTAAAGCATTGAGGTTCAGGTTACTGTAAATTTTGGGCAAACAGTTGCATGTAAATCTTCTCTTTTTTACGCGTATGATAAAACAAATTTTCGAAGCTTTCTAGTCATTGATATCAGTAGAAGAAAGAACTTCACAAACTATTGAACGGATAATAGTTGTCCAGGTGATGGATTTCAGGTTCAAGCTGCCTGGTGAATCTAGCTTTATTCCAAGTTTGTTGCGTTCAATAGAATTTCTGTAATTGGATGGGCGGTTGGTTTGCTATGGATTTTTATATTCTATAAGTTTTCACAGATATTTTTAAAGTGATTAAAATATTATTTGCTCTCTCTACCCTCTTGTCTAATCGGAGAAAGAATCCAGAAATCAACTTTATACGGTTGGATGCACTACTATACATTCCTCATTCTAGGGTGTGTATCTATAAGAACAGAGACCTCTGTTTCTAAAAGGAATCATTACATTTTGTTTTTGTACCGTTCATCTTCAATAACACAAAACAACTGAGAAAAAATGGCTTTCATATTCTCACAAATTTCTAGTAAAAACAAAACAATCTATGAAAAATAAGCTGTAAAATTCAATGCCACAAATCTTTGCCTCAGAACAACTGGTTCCCATTACTCAGGCTACCCACTCATTTACACTGCATCAGTTGGATAATATATGGGGAAAATATATAATACATAGCCATCATTATAAAGTACAAATCTACCTTTACAAGGAAGATGCTTATTCTGCTGATGATGTTACCTTTACCTATACTAGAATTTCCTGATAACTGGTACTAGTCATACTGCAGAACTAACAATCACTTTTTACATTCTAGGAACAGAAGACTAACACATCACATATATGCAGTGTTACCCCATACATGGAACTACCCAGTGTTTCATCTAAACTATGATCAGTGATTTCTAATAAAGATGGAAACCCCCTTGATCAGAGCTATCAAGGTCAGAATTACTAGTAGATTCTCGACTGCCTTTCTTCCTCATCTGCATCTCTTCAACCCGACTAATACTGCTTGTGGGGCTTCCATTTTTCTCTTTCTCTCTCCTCCATTCCCATTTTTTAATCCAATGCCTCGCCAACAATACTCCTAACCCAACAAATATGGCCAACGTGCATCCTCCCCCAACAGAAACCAACGTTGCCAACACCCATATCATCCCCCTCCCACGTGGCATAACTGTCCATATGGCAGCAATATAAGCTGCTGCCATGAATGACATAGACATCCACATCACTTTATGTGTCACCATCAATAATTTCATCATGGATTTTCTCCGGAAAGGAATAATGCTGACTAGGAAAATGACTATGCCTAGAGACAGGAACAACGCCACAATGTTGCATACCATGAAGACTTTAAAAGAAGTTTGCTTACCCATGATGCTTTTCCCAGTACTTTGGTTAAATCCCCCAGGAGGGTTTATGCCAGCGGCAAATGTAACAGTAGCTATCAAAACAGCCACAACAGTGATTGTATTGCGTGCATTGCGTAAACCCTCATTTTGGAGCTCTTTTTCTCGGCGGCGACGATTGCGGTGGCGGTGATGTCGAAATGGAGATTCAGGTGCTTTTTTGGGCCTTAAAGGTGGAATTGTTGCACTGTTATCGTCTATAGGTTGAATATCTTGAGACATGGGTGGCAGTTGGTCACATCTCTTAGCTCCAGCTTCATGTAATGCAGGTAAAATCAGAAGAGCACCAGAATTGGTTGCATCACACTCAACAACATCAAGAGAAGTGTATCCCTTGCGGTTTATCGCATTTACATCAACGCCAAGCTTCAGCAAGTAGATGACCATCTAATCTCAGAAACAAACACATAGAAGCGTCAAAAAAAAAAAAAAAACAGAACATAAATATTAAATTTGGTAGAATATGCTATGATTAATAATATTAGTTCAAAATGCTTCGAGAATTGTATAGTATCTAAAAGAGTATTTACCATAATTGCCTTAGAATGTGTTTGAATCATCACATGAAACCTGTAGTTGTCTCTTATATCTTTAAAATTTAAGCTTTCTAGACTAGGTGAGTAGTTAACAAAATCAAAATTAATGTTAATCTTCTCCAATTAAGAAAAAAAAAAAAAAAAAAAAAAAAAAAAANTTAACAAAAAAAAAAAAAAAAAAAAAAAAAAAAACCAATACACAGAACTTACTGTACTTAGTTTCCCAGCGGTTGCTAGATGCAAGATGGTGTTGCCATCGTTGTCTTGCGTGTTAACAAGTTTTGTGATGTTTAGAGTCTCCATTAGGAACTTAACCGCATCATATTGATTATTCTTTACAGCAAGGTGCAGAACCGTCTCTCCAAATGTGGTTCTCATGTCGGCGGACTCAAGGTTAGCTGAGAGTATCTCATCAATGATATTTATCCGACCTTTGATGGCAGCCCAGTGGAGTGGCGTTCGACCTTCATTGTCTTGCAAGGAAGAGAGGTCGGGGTCCAACTTCAGAAACTCTCTAGTTATATCTAGGTGGCCTTTGCTGCAAGACAGGTGCAAAGGGGTGTACCCATCTGAGTCCTTTTTCCATGAAAACTCTGGCCTCACCACCACAAGTTCCTTCACGATGTCTACAACATTTACATGCATGTTAGGGGGAAAAGAATTTGGTCATCATGTGCATGCCTACTAGAATAGAGATCATGATCCCAAAATTCAGTTCACTATTCTCACATGCTCATCCTACCAATTTACAACCTTGAATATTTTAGAGATTATTGTAAACGGCTCCAGTTTGATTTTCATATGGATCCGTATAGATAAAGTTAGGGATATGCAGTTTTCTGTGGGTATATTGGTAACTTTGTACCCTACCTCTATGGGTATTAAGTTGCAATCAGTTTTTTTTTTTTTTTTTCCGTTATTCGGAAAATTTCGAAAATTGTGATAATTTATACCCACGTAATATGAGCAAAGGAACATTTACAACCACCTTATATGTCTGAATCCACACAATATGAGATCACAAAAATAATAGTTCTTAATTTTTTACTGGCATGTGATTGAATTTTAATGAATCATTCGTCGATAATTTATATTATAAAATTAAATTAAAAATTTTAGTTCAAATGGTATGACCCAATAATAAAATTATAAAAATAAAATACAGGATAATTGATTCAAAGGATATTACCTAAAAAAAAGTTTGAATTAACAAATATTACGTGTAAAAGCTGTTGAAATTTATACTTTAATACCTATACTTTGACGAAATTAATATTTATAATAAACATATTAACAAACTATTACCATGAGAAAGAAAATATTAAGGGTAGAAATTTTATCAAAAGTATTTCACAAAATGATCGTATAATAACACGTGTGCTATCTATGTTATATCAAAATGTGACGCGCAATCACTATATAGGTCAACCTTTAACGTCCAAAGTCAAATAACGTATCAACCAACGCCAAGGTAGCGAAATTACCTATATGCCCAGCCGCAGCTGCAACATGAAGAGAAGTAGTGGATCCATCCACTTCCAAAGTCAACAGCCATTGATGGTTCGAAAGCAGCTGCTTCACAACATCAACTCTCCCTCTCTCGCTTGCAACGTAAAGCGCACTCTCATTGTTTTTGTTCAACTTATGAACAACCCACGGATCAGTCTCCACCAGGAGCCTCACAATGTTCAGCCTCCCTTCTCTGCATGCCTCATGCAATGGAGTCTCCAATTTATCGTTCTCTGCGGACACCATCTCCGGCCACAACTTCAAAATCTCCGACGCCAACTCCTCGTGCCCAAATCGGGCTGTTAAGTGTAGGATTGTGTTCGAAGATCCTGGAACAGTTCGTTTGATTAGATCTTCATCTTCTTGAACGAGACTAAGAAAGGTAGGTAAGTCTCCTTTGAGAATGGTCTCGAAGAGGCGTCGGTCCATGCTTGGAGCTAGGTAATGCTGAGAAAGTGATAACAAAGCTGGAGGCAGAGAGGATCGAATGATCGATAATTGGAGTTGCGGAGGAAAATGGCAATTGTTGACTAAATAAGGAGACAGAAGCCATTGCACTCAATTGTTTTTCCACAAAGTGCAGGTGCCATGAAATTTCCCTGCGATTGCCCAAGCATCCATTTAGTTAGGGTTTTCTTTCTTCGAAACAGTTAAAACAATTATTTATTTATTCCAGTTATGTTGTGATTTGTGAATCTCTTAGGTCTTATACTTGTCAACGTACTTCACAGGATAATGAAATTTCGGGGTTGATCGTTCCATGACTAAATATCATATTACCCCTAAATTTTGACTCAATATCATCAAAGGAAATTTTGATTATTTTTCTCGTTGTCATCCCTAATTTTTTAAAAATTCACCCATTAAATCCTTGACTAACAGTTTCCTTTAATTAAGGTGGGTTTAACTAACCTAACACAGTATATATTTTTTTTTTTACCCAAATTAACACTAAATAAAGCGCATGTGACTAAATTTAAAAAAAAAAATAGTTTGTAAAATATCCCATATACCCTAGTTACCAATATTAAATTACTTTTTGAGTCGAGATACAAATTTACTAATATAAATATATATTTGAAACCCTTCTGAATTATAAAAATATATTAGGAGTATACATTAAGAAATCTATAATTTATATAACATAAGAAAATTGTATGTATATAAAAAATCATAATTTTTTCAAAATATATCACATCTATCAAAAATCAAAATTTTAAATTATATCGTATTTATAAAGACAGATTATAAAATTTTGAAAATATTAATAAAATAAAATCATAAAATTTTGAAATTCTATCGGATGTATATGAAAGTCACGAAGTTTTGAAATTATATACATACAAAATCATAAACTTTAAAAAGTAGCCAATGTTGTTAAAACTGAATCTGACATAACAGATTTTGATAACATTTTATAATTTTTCTCTAGAAAAACTACTCAAACTACCATGATATTACTTTATTAAGATCAAGACCAGTAGCTACCCCGAGCATAGTCTCAAGTCACGAACTCACTCGGAGACGCCCACTTAACAGCGTTAAGCCCCACCAAAACACTACCATCATAAGCCCATTCTCACCACCAACACTCAGCACGATCACTCTCATCTTCACCCATGCTACTCACTCACTCCCACTCTCCATCAAGTCACTCCGCAGACGGGTCCCGCATGAAACTCACGATCATCCCATCGTAAACAGTAGCACAAGAGTACTGGACCCTAGAATGTGAAAAGAGTTGGAGTGTGGACGCGGCAACGGGGGAGTAGATTTGAGAAGGTGAAGATGGGTTTGGCAAAGGAGGCTTTGAAGGTAAGGGAAGGGAAGTCGATGTCGACGAGAGGGGAGAGACATAGGAGCCAACGGCGGTGTCTTAAGTAGCTTGATTCCGCGCGTTTGTGATGTGTGGAAATGGTTGGGATGCTAGGAAATGTTGAATGACAGAATCACCCTTCAACCCTTATCTATCTTAACGCCATTTGGGTCGAGGGACTTGATTGATGAATCTTTGTAAACTTAGGGAAGATGGAGATGAGTAAAATTGAAGGGTAGCATGTGGTATTTATTCACTATTTAAATATTATTAAATATTTATAAGTGATCATTAAAGTCAAGAAAATACAGCTCGACATTGATATCGAATGACGACCTACATGACCTCATAACTTGCCAACCCATGTAAGGTTTCGATTTATCCTCAAAATGCTCTGTCGGTTTCGTCCATTCTTCAGTTGTTGGGTTTATTAGTGTGAGGAGCCCTTCCTTCTAGCCCATTTGTAGTGTACATGGCACTGGCAGTTGAATGCTCTGCGTCCTCAACATGGGACTTTTCGACCTTGGCCCAGTTGGGTAATAAATTCCCGCTTCTCTTCCCTAATCAAACGTGACCGACTCTAATTACTGCAACATAGATTCAACTCCAATACATGCAACCATACCAACCTAACCGCGAGGCCATTTTTAAGAGGTGTCCCTACCCTCGAAAGCCAAATCTTCTTTGATCTTTCTTATACTTATTGCCATAAAACTACCAGCATCAATGAGCCCTCCCTCAGTTCTTTGTTTTTCTTTTGCTTTATTCCGGCAGCTCATTAATGACTCATATTTACAGTCCTTTCATTATATGTAGAATCCAACAACTAATTTGTTTGCTTCATTTTCATAGAAAGGAAAAAGCTTTTCCCAGACTAGATCGAAGTTGAAACTCATCTCACTTAAAAAGCGAAAGTTTCTATATAGTTGACTGATTATATGATTAAGAAATCAGTAATCAATAATCTTTAAGGTTTCAAAATATTGTACACTTTGTTGACCTGCATGAGTGAAGAATAAAAAAATATACATGAAAACACAATAAATGGTGACCTTTATTGTTTGTCATAGTTAGGTAATAATCACATGTCTTGCCGCAAAGCAATGCCACCGAGTCGCTTAGTAATATTGGACGTCTAGATTTGCTAGAAGTAGCTGGATCTAGCCTTTTTTGCATAAACATGTTTACGGAGACAGTTTTGGTACAGAGAGGACATACAAGCTTAGTTGTAGAGAACTTAGTAGTTACTAACACGATGATTATCATAAAAAGTTATAATTCATGATCAATATGTAAGATTCTTAAGATAAGATTTTACAGTTTTGATAATAAGAATTAGAATTATTAGATTATAGAGGTACGGTCTTCTAAAAGTAGGAAAGACCTGTCTCGATCACTAACAATTTTCTAATTATTATCATGTTTATTGGAGAAGATCGATTCAAGAAAGACCAAGAAATTCTCATATGGATATGTGGTGGTCAACTCTAACTTGAATTAAATATATATTACGACATCGCTTGCTACTGATGGATACATTTATGTCCACCATAATGTTCTTTATATGGCAAAAGACAACACCCAACGAGAGTTCTTAATTGCACAAGATATCAACTCGGCCAAACCACATCAATGAGTTCTTAATTGAACGCACCAGCCATCCAATACTTATATCTCAACTCTCTAGCAAATACATCGCATCTCATCATCAATACTTACCTCCATTTTGATCCCTTGCTCTCATGCCATGGAATTCTATGGAAAGAAAACTCTCTTTAGCTACAAGGATGAAGAAAGAAGCGCATTGCAACCAACCCCTCATCTTTCAATCAGAACACATCAAAATATGTGTGAGCAAGACGTCCAGTTCAGCCCTCCAAGGCCTTCTAGCGCTCACTCGACGATGGTCACACTATTGCCACCACCTAGTCCAGAATCACCATGGGCACTCTCACCACTCCAAACTCCATCACCTTCCATTCTTTACAGCTGCATTGCCTCGCTTCATCGCCACGAAGGTAACATCTACTCTATTGCAGTCTCAAAGGGAATTGTCTTCACAGGTTCCGAAAGTAATCGCATTCGTGCATGGAGGCAGCCAGATTGCATTGAGCGTGGTTGCATCAAGGCAAGTTCGGGTGAAGTCCGTGCCATTTTGGCTCATGGTAATATTCTTTTCACCACACATAGAGATTGCAAAGTCCGAGTTTGGAACTTTACAGTTTCGGACAGTTTTAAAACCAAAAAGGTCTCAACCATGCCTAGAAGAAGCTCGTTTCTTTCGTTCCCAAGAACGAACAGCCAACAACACAAAGATTGCGTATCTTGCATAGCTTATTACCACGCAGAGGGGCTTCTATACACTGGCTCGTATGACAAAACGGTAAAGGCTTGGAGGGTTTTGGACAAAAGATGTGTTGACTCATTCGTAGCACACGAAAGCAATGTAAACGCAATAGTCGTGAACCAAGACGATGGATGTGTTTTCACTTGCTCGTCCGATGGATCAGTGAAAATATGGCGAAGAGTATATAGAGAAAACTCTCATACACTCACCATGACACTGAAATTCCAACAATCACCAGTTAACGCCTTAGCATTAAGTTCATCATTCAGCAACTGTTTCCTCTATTCGGGTTCTTCTGATGGAACCGTAAATTTTTGGGAGAAAGAAAAAATGTCTGGTAGGTTTAACCATGGTGGGTTCTTACAAGGCCATCGTTTCGCTGTTCTTTGCTTGGTGGCTATGGAGAAGTTGATATTTAGCGGCTCAGAGGATACGACGATTAGGGTTTGGAGAAGAGAAGAAGGAAGTTGTTTCCATGAATGTTTGGCAGTGTTGGATGGACATAGGGGGCCCGTTAGATGCTTGGCTGCTTGCTTGGAAATGGAGAAAGTTGTGATGGGTTTTTTGGTGTATAGCGCAAGCTTGGACCAAACTTTTAAAGTTTGGAGGGTTAAGGTTATGCCTGATCAGGAAAAATTGTGCTTGGATTATTCTGATCGAAACGACTCAAAGCCGAAGATGACAGACTATGAGATGAGCCCTGCGTTGTCTCCATCATGGGTAGAAAGGAAGATTGGAAGTAATTATTTTCAATAAAAGAAAAAAACATTAAATTCCCAATACATGCTTCATCTCTTTCGTTTCTCAAGTTAGATCATGTAAAAACTAGAGCTGTTGCCAGATAAATAAAATGTATTTGCCGACTAAATCATAGAGATAACGTAATTCAAAGGACTCTCTTTCTCTTTGGTCATCTAATAGTGATCTTTCTCCGCCTGCTATTTACTTTTATGCTTGTTTTTTTGCTTTTTGAATCTATATGTATATATAACAATCACAATCATAGCGAGCTCGAACCCATCAAAGTTATTTCTCTGATTTAATTAATTTGAATTAGTCCTTGGAGAATCGTACAAATTTAATTTGTGAAGGACATATGAACCTAATTGTAATACTGTTGTTAGTTCCAATTCACATGCTTAACCTATCAAGCATAAAAAGCATTAATAGGTGCAAGTGATAGTGTGGTGCAACCTTAAATTATCATTTACCGTGGCACAGTTGGCCTCATCAATAACCCTGTTAGAGAAAGGGGCCGACTCAATAAAACCACCAGGACGATATAGTTTGCTTCATGAATTGAAATAAATATGACTAACTTAATTAGTAAGTCCTTAACATGGTCTGACGACTCCTGATGAGCCTTACCTGATTTTTTATTTTTTCTTCAACCAATGTCCCACGCCAGTCCAAATTTAAACCGGTACCCACATTTTGTAACCATTTATTTCGATATGATTACAAATTTTCGGAACAATGTATAGTTGTTCTCCATTTCTATAAATGTTTTATATGGGAATATTTGAAAGAATTAATAGTATATAGTCTAATCATTTTGTAAATGTATGGAGTTGATCAAGTGTACTCATGAGTTATAGTCTATTTTATGTCGAATTTAAACCGGCCCACACGATTTTATCTTCTTCAAATGGGTCTTTCTGGGGAAAGGAGTATAGCCCTTCTTATGGGAATTGCAACTTTTTTTTCACTAAAGGTAGATAAAGGACGAAATACGAAAAAAGAAAGGCATGATATACATAGAACTTAAGTAGTCATTGATCATTATACAAAAGATACATTTAAGAAAGACTGGAGGAAAACAAGAGAAACCCACGGCCAACATGAGAAGAAACACACCGAAAAGAGGAAAAAGAAAGCTTAGTACATATTGACTGACAAATAGAGAGCATGCTATTCGTATTTAACATGAGCCATTAACACACTGAGTGAATTTAATAACTCGTTTCCTCGTAAGGGATCGGGACATGAGACCTGATGATGAAGAAATTTTCGTATGTAAAGCCAGCGAGGCCACCTCCAATAAGGGGTCCGACCCAGTAAACCCAATGATCGGTCCAATCCCAGCTGACCAAGGCCGGACCAAAGGAACGCGCTGGGTTCATTGAGGCCCCTGAGAATGCTCCACCAGCCAAGATGTTAGCCCCCACAACAAACCCAGTCAGCAGGGGGCCTAGGCCATCAAGAGCTCCCTTCTTGGGGTCTACGATAGTGGCATAGACAGTGAAAAGCAACGAGAAAGTTAGGATAATCTCCCATATCACACCTTGAAAATAGCCGACACCACTTGCCAGTGAATGTATTGGTGTAGTCTGCATAAAAGGAGAAGAAACCATTTCAAAATAGGTAGAAATGGACAAAACCCCAAGTGGTTCCACATCACTTTTAGGTACAGTAGTAAGGTAATTTGTCTGAATTTGGATGGAATATTTTTAATTTAATTAACTGTAAATTTCATTAACAACTTAAGAAAACGTATAGAAGACAGGTATGTAAGAATTCATCTAATCTAACAAGGTACATATGCAATATTTCAGGAAGGTAGAAGCAAGATACATCTATTCACTACGCTAAACAAACTCCAGACTACAAAAAATAATGGAGTATCACGTAATCTAGCGGACTTCAAAATTGCAATTCTTTTAGGAGCAGAAAACCTTTTTGACTCGTTCTATAATTAACTCACTCACAATTAACAATAATAAGACTCCAATGAAAGACAGTTTTCTGCACACATAAAGCATGGAAACAAAAGTTTTAACTCTTGAAACTCTAAAAAGGAATTACTCAAAGAGTCATAGAAACTTTTGATGTGAGTATGTGTTCAGATACCTAAACATATATTTGAATCTTTCTTAAAAGTGATTAATTAATGTCCAAATAAAAGTATGAACGTAAAGTTTGTCATCCCATGCAAGTCCATGAGTTTTCAGTTCTCGATCACAAGCACTCTAATGGCTAACCTATCTAGCCCATTGATCATGACCTGCTGCTAGGACTTAGTACTTACCAATCCACCAGTGAGATAGTTAAGAAGAATACAAGCAGCTGAAGATGCCAATAGTTGGTCTATCCAATAAAGGATGGATCGGAAGAAGGTGATGTGACCACCGAAAAGAAGGCCAAGAGTGACAGCCGGGTTAAGATGACCACCGGATATGTGGCCAGCGGATATCATCACAGCCACAACAAGTGCATGTGCCACGGCCACAAGGAACAAGCCCACTAGACTGCTTCCCACTAACCTATCTGTTCATCGAAGCAAACACGGAGTCACACTCATCAGATCATGAAGCCTAATAGTAGCACTGTTACTGTTACCTTATACTAGTCATTGAGTTTGTACACTTAAACCAAATATATATAGAAAATCAATAAATGGGATTTCCAAATCATATTAACAAATTGAAAAAGTTACACAACCAAACGGTTCTGATGAACACATGAGTATGAAATATTAGTACCAGCAGCCATGGCAGATCCAACTCCGGTAAACACAAAGAGGAAGGTGGTAATGAACTCGACAACGAGGGCTCTAATGCAGTCGGGCTGGGTGGCTTCACGGTGGGTTCCTAGAGCGATTTTCGCCATTATTACTCAACAATCTAAGACCAAGCCTCTATAGCTATACTCGGAGATAAGGTGAAGAAATGGCAGTGTTAGCAGCAGTATGGACGTCATATATATAAATATATGTAAGCAAGACTTGAAGCATTATGAATTACACTGTGTTTTCACACTATAATATGCTAAAAATTTTACTTTTTAGGTC
>JANKKB010030130.1:0-26187 GCA_026225775.1 Bursera palmeri
TCAAATCTATAACCACGATTATAATGTTAAAATTAGAATTTTTTACAGCGTTTTTAATAAAACGCTGTAAATAAGTGTCGTAAAAAATTAAAATTCTTGTAATTACAGCGTTTTTAAAACGCTGTATAATTTTATAATTTTACAGAGTTTAAAAAACGCTGTAAAATCTAAACGACAAATTATTAACAGCGTTTTTATAATTAAACGCTGTAAAATACTGGATTTCGGATATTATTACAGCGTTTTTTTAAAAAACGCTGTAAATATTCGTTGTAAATAATACCATTTCTTGTAGTGTAACTAGCTAATACATTATACGTTAATTAAAATATCTATATAAGTATATTGCATATGTTTTCAGGTATTGACATGAGTACTTTTTATCAATTTATAATATGAATGTTGTTATAATTAGATGTATTAATTATATTATAATCGCTCTTTGATTAGAACATAAATATTGATTAACATTCAATTATTAAGATATGATTTAAGAATCCACAAAAAAGAACATTATGTTAACTTAAGAAGGTTCCAAAAGCAAAGCTTGCACTCAAATCCAAGGTTTTATCATTAGAAAAGCTGACGAGGAAAGGAAAATTGCTACTAGGGGTGTGCACAAGACCCCCATCCTAACCGTAAGGTTTGGGTTCTTCTATAAAAACTAGAAACCCGACCCAACCTAAATAAATAACAAATTCTAAAAATATTACAATTGACAGAATTTGAACCTCTTAACCTAAAGCACTTTTTGTAACATTATCACTTGGTTATATCTCATTTTGTATATATTATGTAAATTGTTTTATTTGTTGTATAATATAAATTTAACACATTTGACAAATTCAGTAAATATATTATAGTTGATAGGATTCAAACCATCCACCCTTAAGAACACTTTTTCTAATATTACCACCACGCAAGATCTCATTTTATAGATGTTACTTAAATTTTTTTATTTATTGTATAATATAAATTTAATAAAACCCAACCTGAACCCGATTCAAAACCCGATCTGAATAAAAAAAAGTTAATTGAATTGACTAACCCTATAACCCAACCCAAACCCGACCGATCACGAGCATATCGAATTCATTTTTACTTAAACCTGAACTCAAGTTGGGCCAAACCTGACTTGACCCGTATCCATCCCTAATTACTGGAAGATGCTTTCAGAAAATGGGGACCTTAATTGCTAACTAATAAATCTTTTCACTTCTCTGTCACTCATCCATTAATTCTATAAAATAAATAAATAAATATAATCTTGACTTTATGTTCTTCTTTTCCTCTCCCTTCTCTTCAAGATTCAACAGTATGCTCTCCTCGTCACTTCCTTTCCCGCCCATATAAATAAATTATATATTATGAGTTCTATAAATCATTACTTAAAATACCTAAACATTTATTTTAAGTTCACTGAAATTTATAATTGAATTTTATATTTTATTTAGTATTGACCACTGATAAACATTAATTTCACTTGTCACCACATGTGAGTCTCCACCATTTCCGTGATTCGTCATTAATTATAAGGTCAACAGTTCCATTCCATGTCTTCATCTAAATCTCAACTTCATCAAGTTCAATATATTAACTTCTTCATGATCATAATGAGAATCCAGACTTTTAAGTCTTTGTAGGTCATCTTTAAAAACTATATATTCACTAGAACTTGCTGCAAAAAGTGTCCAAAGATGATTATAATCTTTTCCCCGGAATTTGCTGGAAATTTTCCTGAGAAAAAAAGGGAACTTTCATGAATAATAGAATAGATGATTGGAAATATGCAGTGGCTTGATGGCAAGGAACACTCTTCCCTGTATTGGCGGATCTGAACATGTGAGATGTGAGCTTTGTGAGGACCATGCATGTCTATTGTTAATTACAGGATTCGCTAAACTTTTGTTAGGGCATCTAGAGCTTCACAATTATGATTTTAGAATTGACATATGTATGTATGTATAAACCAAACAATCTTGCATCACCAAATAATTTAATGGCTATATAGTTAAATAGATGGGTTTTGTAGCATTGGAAACCACTTGTAGCCCAATTGATCGTGACCTTTAGATGAACCATATATATATAGTTCATCTCAATTGAACTATATATATATACACTCCCTTGTGGAAGAAGCTATAGGAAAGACGGAGTGGACTATCCAATTGCTAGCAGACCAAAAGTCCTTTAAAACGTCTCATTAGAGACTCATTTTGTCCACTTTGCCTTCCTGCGCGAGACAATATACCCAAAAATCACTTCTACCAAACGGCTTTTCATCATTTGACAGTCCCCATGCACCTAATAACGTAATAAATCTGCTCTCCATCAAAACACTTCTTCTTCTTTTCCTTCTAATTCACTCTCTCAATCCCCGAGAGAGACCAAACCCACATACCCAAAGCTTGCCATATTCACATCTCAAACAATCAAAGACTCCACAACTAGCCTCAACATGTCGGTGCACATGGGCAGTTCCAGGCCTCTAAGACTGCTGAGCATATTCATTTTGGCTGCTGTTGTTGCGTATCAGGTCAACGCGTTGGATGAAAGAAAGCTAGATGAGAATACGGGTGATCCAGCTATGAAGTGTGCCCATTGCACTCAAAGCCCCCCTCCACCGTCGCCTCCACCTCCACCGGCATGCCCACCACAGCCACCAATCCAAGACTGCCCACCACCCCCATCATCATTCATCTTCATAACCGGTCCACCAGGGAACTGGTACCCCATTGACAGTGATTTCAGTAATGGCTCTAACAAAATACTCTCCGCAAGTCTGCCAGTTTTGGTTGGCTGTGGATTGTTGGGGCTCTTGGCTTTCTGGTGAGCTTTTCTTGATACTATTCTATACACCATCAGCCATGGCATCGATTCCTCTTTTCTATATGGACATGGAAAGCTCAAGTTTTTCATTAAAGAACAGAAAAATAATATCTTCGTCACCAAATTAAGGAAGTAAGATATGCTAGCCATAGAACCTAGCTTTGTTAGTTAATACTACTTGTATCTTCAATGTTTTTTGTAATTTCTGATTTTGGACTCAACCGTTGAGTATTAACCAAACAACAATATTCACCCTTTAAAAGTAGATCCCAATTTCTGGTTGAATTTAGTTTTTCTTGTCATTGCTGAGAGATCATTCTCTTGTTTTATGTGTTTGTTATATCATTCTTTCATTTCTATGATTGTTGTCTCAATTTAGGTTGTGGGTGAGAACAAAATTGAATGAAAATCTTGTCTTATGATGATAATATTTGTGAATAATGAAACCGATTGGTTACTTCCAAAGAGGTGAAATGCGAGTTTGTAGCAATACACAAAAAGCCTTGACCCAATTTCGAAGTCCAACTCCTGATATGGACACCGATGAATAAATCTAATTTATGATTGTTCAATTTCATCTCAAAAACTAAAAAGATGAGATAACATCATAGCGTTGGCATATCAAAACATGCCTATCAAGATATTTAAAACCATCAAGTCATTTATTCACCAATTTCAAATCTAACGCTGTCTTAAAACTTTTTTAAGAATCTCATATGATATAAAATATAATACTTACATATTAAATATAGGTTAAGATCTTATTAAAAGGATCTTAATCGTATGATAATGGTATATATGTTGGTCACACGCTTGTACTTGGAAAAACGAAATCAATGTGAAACATATACTTACTTGTAAAGTCGAAGAGGACCCATCAATAATCTCCGAGAGACACATGGGGGATAAGTTGAATGTTAAATCCTAAGAAAGAAAAAAGGAGAAATGATGACAAATGTGAAGTGAAACAACATGCAAAGAGAAGATTGTAACAATCTGATTCCATGTCAGAGCTTCTACCGCCCTGATATCGACTCTCAATATCATTAAACTACTGAGTAACCACTACCACCTTTGAGTTCTCAGTGTCTAGTCTTCACCTCTACCACCACTCTCAATATCATCAACTGGTAGAAATTCTCTTGACTTGTTTTAGTCTCCAGATTATGAACACAACCAAAAATACTAGCTTCCACCTCAAAGCCCACTTTCATCATTTTTCACTCAAACACCTTTCAACGGCATTTTGGTCATTTTATCATGTGTCAATACACGTATCACTTGTTATTGTTAGCAAATATATATATATAGTAATAATTTTGAGATATTTATTTTGACCTCCTAATTAAATTTTAAAAAAATATTTAATTTCAGATTTTTATCAAATTAAATTTATTTTTTAAAAATTATCACTATTTTTGTAAAAATTAACCCTTATTTTTTAAAATTGAAAGATAAATATTAATTTTTAAAAAATAAATATTAATTTAATAAAAATTTAAAATTAAATATTTCATCAAAATTTAAGTGGAGGGTTTACGTGATTTTCCCAATAATTTAGTGTTACGAAATGTTGAGCCCTAGGCAACTGACACGTTAATAAAAACAAAAAAATATAAAGGGGGCAACTCTATATTCCACAAAAAGATAAGGATTTGGTTAGGCAGCCCACTGAACTAAGAAATCTTGAACCACTCCACCTCCAAGATGAACATACGTGATATAACCTAATAACCAAGCCGCTTTATTCTCCGTATGATCTTATCATTCATTGTATCATCACCGTCGCTAAATGATTCCTGGTCCCACACATTCAACATACCAGAAGCCGTAGAACTTTCCAACAAAAATATCTTTCAACTCAACCCCAGAAGCATCAAGTTCGAGCGTCTCTCTTGCTTCCACGTAATAACAACTTCTCTGGAACATTCCGGAATAGCACAGTAGTAGTAGATATTTCCCTTGTTCAAAAGATTCTTTATTCTTACATAGCCAACCGCCATTGCCATCCACGTCTGTCTATATAAGCCTATTTGCGCCATAAATCACCCTCAATGTTCGCATTGTAGCTTCGAAGCTGAAATAATTAGGTGTTGTGCAAGATATTTGTGATTGGAACTGAAGAACGTACTTGGGTTCTGGTGCATGTGCTGTGATTGTCGTTGCTGTTGGTGATGAATATGGAGGCTGAAGATGAACGCAGGTCGCCATCTTACTATAGCGTTCTTGGTGTTAGGGTCGACTCTTCTGTTGAAGATATAAGGCGTGCTTATCGCAAGCTTGCTATGGTAAGTTACATTGAAGAGAATAAGAAGATTTGGTGAAATTGCATTTTGTTTTTTCTCCTTTGTTGTGTTAATATGTTCTTTATGAGTTGAAAACATGCAGTCGTGATGACTGAATGTGGGACTGTGTTTGTGCAGCAGTGGCATCCTGATAGATGGACAAGAACTCCTTCTTTGTTGGGCGCAGCTAAGAGTAAATTCCAGCAAATTCAAGAAGCCTATTCAGGTAAGGTTGAAGCATAATAACATTCTCACAAGTTCTTGAATCTTGTTTTCGTATCTTTAGCTTTTTGGGTTATTGAATTGCGGATGTAATTGGAGATTGGATTTTTTCTTTCTTTTTTATTTAACAGTTTTGTCCGACCGGGGAAAGAGGACCCTGTACGATGTGGGCTTATATGATCCCGAAGAAGAGGAGGAGGAGGTGGGTGTATTGAAGCTTAGTATCTTCTTAATTTGCTCTTGTAGCATTTCCTTTCCCTGTTTTACTAATATATTATTGGATTATTTTATTTTTTTGGTTCAGGGATTCTCTGATTTTGTGCAAGAATTGCTCTCTTTAGTGGCTCAGACCCATAGAGAGGTAATGAATCTTGTTTGTTTCTCATAAGTTCATGTTAATTTGCTAAATTACAAAATTGATTGATTTAACAAAGGCTTCAAATGCAAAATTGGATGCATGTGATAGGACCTACCCATATTAATTCATTGAGCATTTGCTTCTTTCTCTCATCTATTTAGACTGCAAGTTGTATTTGGAAGGTCATTGGTGATGTGTTGATGTCTGCTTCATGAAATATATGAAAAACAGGATAAAACTTACAGCTTGGAGGAGCTACAGTCCATGTTCATGGAGATGTCAAAAGGATTTGAGCCATCCTCATGGTTTAAGGAATACCCTATTCTTGAAGATTCAAGATGTTCAAAGAGGACACGATGGGATCCAAATTTGATGAATGATAATAGTGCGCATTTAGGTGTCAGCGACTGGGAAATGTATGGTACTAGTAGTTATTGCAGATAGAGGATCAAACTTTTGCTCTGGTAGCAATACATGGAAAGTGTGGCGCAATAGTAGACATGAAAGTTTGCTCTTTGAAATGGCGGTGACCCAAATAGTGCTATTTGGCTTTCTTATTTCTAAACAATTCGTTTTTGGGTATTGAAAGGATGAGAACATCTTGTTTCTGGGCTTTACCGTTGATATTAAGAGACTAGCTTTGAAATTATACTTGGGCATGTTGATCAAATTTTCGCATTGCAAGAAATTTACAAGGACATAGTAAAATAGTAACAGATAGATCAATTTTTACCGCGTTCATTATGTACAATATGGAAGACCAGTGGTTTATATGGTATTTTAGTTAAGAATGAATATTTGCTTTTCTTGATGCATGGAGTGTGGAGTGTTCATCTTGTCTTCCAAATGTTTTAGTTGTTTGTTTTGAGTTTTTAACGTTTTATATGCTTTTGCTTTGAGCAGTTTGTGTTTTCTATTGAATGAATGGTTGATTCATCCTGGTTTTTTTAGAACTTATTGCTTGCGCTTCTGTTGCGCTTTGGATCCAATTCTTTGTTTAATCAAAATCTACGGCAAGGGTCTTTATTATTCTTTATATTAATGGTTAACATTAACTCGGTCATTTGTTCTTTTCGTATGAGCAGTTTGTGTTACTAGTTGAATGAAGGATTGATTCATTCCGGTCAGGGCGGATTTGGCAAGCAAAAAAATGGGACGAGTTTAGCATGGGATAGAATTCTTGTTGTGTTCTGGATTTAATTCTATGTTTAATCGAAATTTACAGCAGAGGTTTTCATTATCATTATCCTCATAGCATTAGTGTATGAACACTGATGTTTAACAATCACCCGAGTACTGTTCACATGATCATGATGCATAATATTCATCAAAGCACCCAAATGGAGTTTAAGTGCGTTGATAGAGCAACATAGAGAACAAAAATAAATGAGAAGACTCCAGGCTCCAACCTCTAGCCTGTCCACTCTCTTTTTTCTTTTTGGGTTCAATTAGGTGTGAGCCGTCTACGCACTAGTAAGTGGTTTCAAGTCGGACCACACACAAGCTATCTGACCCATCAATTGGACCTTCAGGATAGTGGCCTTCGGCTGCTTAACTTTCATTTCTGTGAATGACTGTGTCTCTTCTGTTGAATATAAAAGGCCAGATTTCTTAATTACTAATTGCTTGCTTACGGGAAAAAAAAAATTGTAATATGTATACTATACCTTTAATCAATAGCGTAACTAGCTAATACATTATATTTTCATTCAAATATCTATATAAGTATATTTTATATGTTTATGGGTATTGATATGAGTATTTTTTATAAATTAATAATTAGGTGCATTAATTATATCGTAATTCCTATTTGATTAGAACATAAACTATTGATTAACATTCAATTATCAAGATATGATTAAGGAATGCACAAAAGGGAACATTGCATTAACGTATGAGGTTTCCAAAAGCAAAGCTTGGACTCAAATCCGAGGTTGTATCATTAGAAAAGTTGACAGGGAAAGAAAGGAAAATTGCTGGAAGATGCTTTAAGAAAATGGTCACCGACTTTAATTGCTAACTGATTTCTTTTCTCTTCTCTTTCACTCATCCATTAATTCTATAAAATAAATAAACAAATACAATCTTGACTTTTATGTTCTTCTTTTCCTCTCCCTTTTCTTGAAGGTTCAACAATATGCTCCCCTATTCACTTCCTTTCCTGCCCATATAAATAAATTATATATTTTCTTCCGCAACGCATGCTTATATATAAGTTCTATTAATCATTACTTAAAAATACTTAAAACATTTATTACAAGGTCATTGAATTTTATATATTATTTAGTATATAGTCAAATATTAATTTCACGAGTCTCCACCATCTTCATGGTTTGTCGCTATGAGGTCAACAGTTCCATTCCATGTCTTCATCTAAATCTTAATATCATCAAGTTCAATATATTAACTTTCTTCATCATCATAATGAGAATCCAGACTTCTAAGGTTTATAGATCATCTTTAAAAACCATATATCAACTAGAACTTCCTGCAAAAAGTGCTCAAAGATGATACTAATCTTTTCCCGGAATTTGCTGGAAACTTTTCTGAGAAAAAAAAAAAGGGAACTTTCATGAATAATAGAATTGAGATGATTGAAAAGATGAAGTGACTTGATGGCAATGAACACTCTACGCTGTATTGGCGGACCTGAATATGTGAGATGTGAGCTTTTAAGGACCATGCGTGTCTATTGCTAATTTGCAGGCTTCCAATCTCTTAACCTTTTTTAGAGCTTCTAGAGATAATGAGAATTATGATTTTAGAATTGACATATGTTTGTATAAATAGACCAAACAATCTTGCATCACCAAATAATAGATGAGTTTTTAGCATTGGATACCACCAGTAGCCCGATTGATCGTGACCTTGAGCTGCCTTATTATAAGAGAAAAAGTATATATATAATATATATAAAATAAAATAAAATAAAAAACCTTATTGGCTATATATAACTATTTGGTGAAAGGTACCCTTTTCAATTGGAATATATAAACACTCCCTCTTTACATTGTGGTGGGGGCTAAATGATGCATATATAAATCAATTTCATTGTTTTTCTCCAAAATATAATAAATAATTAATCCTTAATCAGCTTAATAAATTTGAGCTCCCCGTATTCTTATATGGTTTAAACTATAACTCTATAACGATAATTGTAATTGAAAATGATCTTTATAATATTTGTTTGAGACAAGAACCTTAATTTAGAGATACCTTTTGTTTTGATGTGTTTTGGATGTTATGATCAAAATTTTATTATTTCGATAATTAAGTATTTTTATATTTAAAATTTCTGATTAAAGGGTACAAAACTCTACTAAACAAAATTTTTTTTATTTATCTAAAAGATTATAAAAAGACAAGTATTGACTAGTAAACCTATGGCCCATATATAGTCAATGCAACAATTAATAATTAATAATAACACAATCTTCATTGGCTATCGCTATATGCATAACATGCCAATTCCCATTGACGAGAAGACTTGACAATGTGAAAATTGAATCAATTTTACAAAGTATATTCGGAATTTCAACGAAAGGTATTTCTCAACTTTATATTATACGGCCTTGAAGGTATATGAGACCCTGTATTCGTATGCATGTATATACACATACCTTTAATCGAGGTTCAGTACAATAATAGAAATGCTTTACATTATACTCCAGCTACTATATGAGCAATTAAAGACCTTAAAATATTCACATTAACACAATCTTTAGAGTACATGATTCCTTGATCTAATCAAATCATGCATGCACTGTATCCTTATCACCGTTAAAGGTGGACAAATATTTTAATAAAAGAGCTTATAATTGAGCAGATCATGGTGATCAAAAGATATACAATTGTAGATGATCAAAGGGCTACATGGGTGGGGTCTCAAAGTTTGGACCATTCACATGCTATTACGATTCCCTTGTGGAAGAAGCTAGGAAAGACGGAGTGGACTATCCAATTGCTAGCAGACCAAAAGTCCTTATAAAACGCGCTCATTAGAGACTCATTTAGTCCACTTTGCCTTCCCACGCGAGTCAGTATGCCCCAAAAATCGCTTCTACCAAAACGGCTTTTCATCATTTAACAGTCCCCATGCACCTAACAACGTAATAAATCTGCTCTCCATCAAAACACTTCTTCTTCTTTTCCTTCAAATTCACTCTCTAATCCCCGAGAGACACCAAACCCTCATACCCAAAGCTTGCCATATTCACATCTGAAACAATCGAAGACTCCACAACTGGCCTCAACATGTCGGTGCACAAGTGCAGTTCCTGGCGTCTAAGACTGCTGAACATATTCGTTTTGGTTGCTGTTGTTGCGTTTCAGGTCAACGCGTTGGATGAAAGAAAGCTAGATGAGAATACGGGTGATCCAGCTATGAAGTGTGGCTCATGCACTCAAAGCCCCCCTCCACCGTCGCCTCCACCGCCATGTCCACCACCGCCAGCACTTCCACCACCACCGCCGCCGCCGAAAAAGCCACCAACCCAATACTGTCCACCGCCCCCACCATCATTCATCTACATAACCGGTCCACCAGGGAACTTGTACCCAATTGACAGTGATTTCAGTAATGGCTCGAACAAAATATTCTCAGCGAGTTTGCCAGTTTTGGTTGGCTGTGGATTGTTGGGGCTCTTGGCTTTCTGGTGAGCTTTTCTTGATACTATTCTATACACCATCAGCCGTGGCGTCGATTCCTCTTGTCTATGTGGACATGGAAAGCTCAAGTTTTTCATTAAAGAAAAATATTATCTTCATCACCAAATTAAGGAGATAAGATAAGCTAGCCATAGAACCTAGCTTTGTTAATTAATTACTACTCGTATCATCAATGTTCAATAAATCTCTTCTCTTTTTGTAATTTCTGATTTTGGACTCAACTGTTCAGTATTAATCAAATAACAATATTCACCCTTTAAAGTAGATCCCAATTTCTGGTTGAATTTAATTTTTCTTGATTATTACTTGGAGATCATTCTCTTGTTTTATGTGTTTGTTATATCATTCTTTCATTTCTATATTTGTTTTCTCAATTTAGGCTGTAGGTGAGAAGAAAATTGAATGAAAATCTTGTCTTGATGATGATAATATTTGTGAATAATGAATGGATCATCCACATCCACCATCTTGGTTTTCAGTGCCAATTATCTCAAATTACTTCAAAACTTGGTTTTCAAGTTGGGTCCATCTTTTTAGTGGTTGCCTTTTCAACGATTGCCCTTTTCTGCACGTGGCTTGCACTTGTGGAAGCAAGAGTATACATCCGATTGGCTCCAGGTACTCAACGGGCATGTTGAAACATTGAAACCATCGAATTACTTATTCACCAATTTCAAATCTAAACTTGCCCTAAAACTTTTATAAGAATCTCATATGATATAACATATAATACTTATTAAATACAGATTAAGATGTTATTAAAAGGATCTTAATCGTATGATACTGGTATATATGCTGGTCACATACTTTATTTGGAGAAACGAAATTTTATGTAACCCAATCAATGTGAAACATATACTTCTTGTAAAGTCGAAGAGGACCCATCCATAATCTTCGAGGGACACATGGGGGATAAGTTGAATAATGTTAAATCCTAAGAAAGAAAAAAGGGGAAATGATGACAAATGTGAAGTGAAACCACATGCAAAGAGAAGATTCTAACAATCTGATTCCATGTCAGAGCTTCTACCGTTCTGATATATCTGATCATGAGCAAATTAAAGTGTCAGTTAATAATGTCAGTGAGTGGATGAGATCAACTTCGGTTTCACCAACTTAAAAGGGACCCCAGTTCTGTTGGGAATTGTAAGTACCCATTTGTTGAGGACACCGGACGCATCGTGAGCGAGCTTTCGTTGGGTACTCGCTAATGGAGTAGGTTAGGCAAAGTGCGTCCATTCTTGGACTCCACTCTACTCTTCTTTTTCATGTTCTTTAGTCATTTTTTCGTTTTATAGACTTCTTTTAATACGCCTACCGGCCAATTTCGTTGAATTGTTACGCCTGTTGGTAATGATTTTAGATAATGACAAAGTTTGGTTGTTGGAAGAATATGATGATGTACACAATATATAGAAAAAACAATTTCTTGTCTAAAACTTTACTAAACAATTAATGATCTATGGGTTCCGATTCCAAATTAATATTAATCGATGCAACTATATATATATATATATATATATGATTCACATCGATGGGTATTATTAAGTTTTTGTCCAAGAGTACTCTTAATCACAATTAAGTTAACACGCACCCATCTTGATGTCATATAAATAAGAGATTTGGAATCGCTAGGGGCATGCGTTAATATTGTAATGGGTATTGATTTTGACGTTTCAACTATCAAGGTGCAAATTAAATTCAAACTATTTCTCTACTGTAAATTTACAAATAAATGACTCCACTCACCATCAACCAAAGCAAAGTTAAAGCTCGGCCGCCCACTTGGTCAAAAGCAAAATGAATGCCTTGCCAATCGCCATAGCTAGCTAGTATATATTGCAGGTTGTTATTTGTCAATGCAATTAAGATAAGGTTAACAACCATGCAACAAATATTTTACATATTGAAAGAAATCCATTATTATTATAACCTATTGTATTGTTGGAGAAAATTTAGCCATTGAATAATTCATGAAAAAAGTTTCTTCTTTATTGAAGAATTAATTAATGAGCAAGACTATTTTGTTTTCCACTTTTTGTTTAGAATAACAACAGGAGTTGCTTTGTTTATCTTTTGGGTGCAAAACCCATAAAAGAAAAGAAAACATTTTTTTGTCCTTCTGGGGTTTAATCAAATCATTTTTTCTTAGTAAAGTACTTTTGGGGTTTGATTAAGCATGGATGTTTGGTAAGTTCTTGGACTTGATCAAGATTCTTAGTTGATTAAATAATTGGCTTTGATCAATGATTCATGAACTCATAAGAAAAAGTGTAAATGTTAATTAGTGCATTTGGAATAATTATTTGTTAGCATAACTACTCCCACACACACATACACACACTCACTTGAAAATAATGGGATATTTACTCTGACTCTCACTTAAATTTTGAGAAAATACTTAACTCGAGACTTTTATTAAACTACCACTTACCCCAAAAAATTATCATTATTTTCGTAAAAACTAACAGTTACGCCCAAAAAATCTGAGGAGTAAGTGTTAGTTTTTAGGGATAAGTGTTAATTTAATAAAAATTTAGAGTTAAGTATTTTGATAAAATCTAAACGAGGGGTCAATGTAATTTTTTCACAAAATAAGTGCTCATTGAAACATGGAATTCAACTACCGCTACAAGCACCTTCCCACCGACACACTGAAATTTAGCAGAAAGCTCTCACCTAATTTCACTTTTTCTAGGTCCTAGTTCAACTCTTATATGGACCATAACAACAAAAATATGATCCACAGAAAATATTTTAGCAAAACGAATGTATCACATCATCTACATGTTCATTCAATAAGATATATATTATATTATTCCCCTGTTACCTTGCATATTGACTACAACCCTTTTTTTTTTTTTTTTTAATGTTAATTTAGTAAGGTTTTGATATGGGAAAATTTTAGCACCCTACCAATATGTTGGTCAAATATAGGCTACTCCCACCAATTTCAAATACTAACGTTGAGTATCTTCATAACGATTGTGAGTAGACTGAATTTGACCAATAATTTGGGGTGTTTATGGAAATATCCGTTTTGAAAAGTAATGAGTTTAGGATGGGGTTATGGGCATTGCTAACACGTCAATCTCACACAACCCCTAATAGCTTTCCAGCTGTAGGTGGCTCCTGAGATTTTCCACATTGCGTGAGGAATCAATCAACTAAAGACGATTGAAAGCAGACAAGCTTCTAAAGTCAGCAAAACAAAAAAATCCAAGTCATCAAATTGGACGCTTACCTTGCAAACTCCTTCCACATGTCTAGCTCTTTCAATTATTGATGTTCTCAGAAGTAACTTCTTCAAAAGTGATTCTGTGGTTAGGTTTGCCACTGCTAGCTACTTTGTATTCCTACTTTAATTTGGTTAGCCCTAGTAAATGCTTCTGCCTCTGCTTCTGCTCAATTCAAAGACATTAGTTTCACTATTTTATCAAGTTTAGGAACAAGGATTAATTGAATAGATTAAGAAATTAAAAGGGTATTAGACTATCATATAAGATTAGTTAAAATTTATACAATAGAACACCCAAATAGTTCGTTATATTATTTTATTTTTACCATTTATATAATCTTATATGTATTTAATAAGAGAATGAGTTGTCGATACAACTATAACAGTAATAATATATTTATGGGTCCACATTCATAAAATTACTAATTCAATGAGAAATATGATTTAACAAACAATTTAATTTTAATATATGTTGCAATTGTCACGCAACAGAAAATGCAAAGGAAAATTTTTTCTGGAAATGTTATCTTTACTTTTGCCAGATATTGAGATGTTTTTCGGCTTCTCAATTTCAAGTCAGCTTAGTGAAATGTGACCCAAAATTTTTGGCCCAGCTTATTAAAATGTGACCCAATAATTGAAAGTCAAATAGAGACTGGAGGCCGCGGTGCTAGCTCGCTGCCATTCTGCATTTTGGTGACAGAGACTGGGCACCGCAGTGCTGGGATTGTGGAGGCCGCGGTGCTAGGATGACAGAGACTCAAGACCGCGGAGCCAGGTTGTGAAGGCTTCGGCGTCCACCGGAATCTGAGTCAGATATGGAAATCCGAGTTTTGCCCTATTTATGCACTATATAAAGTTTTGTTTTCTTTGAAGAACGGTGGCCTTGAGTCAGGGGTTTTCTAAGCAACTTTGCCTACAGAATAGAGAGTTTAATTGAGGGGGATTCAAATCAATCCGTGTATATTTAAATTATTCTCTTAGGATAGAATTGAGAGAATTATAGGTAGTTCTCAAGATATTATTGTATTTCTTTTCAGTGTTTCTCCAATATAAAGATTTATTCGTTGTTGTCTTATGGATGCACACTGTCGAACCACATATATTTATTGGTATGGTTTTATTGTGGTAGATGTATAGTTTTTTGATTTGCAAATATCAATTTGATTATTAAGAAAGAAAGCTCAAAAATACAATTACAAATCTTATCCCAGAGATTGAGTGTTTGTAATTAATTTACAGTTTAGTGAATTAGTAAGATTATCCAATTAAAACATTATAAAATTGTTCAATTTATGTCACGGGATTAGCTTTGAAAGCAATAGCTATGCATAACTTTAAGTTTGAATAATTCATTGTTTAATATATTTAAAGATTGTGTTAACAATATTATAGTAATTAATTTTGATTGAAGAAAAATGCATGGGGATGCTGGATGCATGCAAGTGATTATAATAAGAGGTTTAATTAGTGCATTGCTAGCTTGTTTTGGGGAACATGCCTCCACACCCACCATTGATCCATCTTAAAAGGTGCTATCATCAAATATTCTTTATTTTTATTTATTTGTTTATTTATTGTTATTATGACTTTGGTCAAAAAGGAGAATTTAATTGTGTTCTTCAAAAATTCTGTTCACTTTTCTCATTTTGCAAAGGAGATCTAGGCAAGATCCAAGAAACCTTATTAACAACAAATTTCACTTAATTAATTACTGTTTACTATTTGATATATATATATATTCCTAGTATTTTAATTATTTGTTGTTGCTCTTGAAATTGAAGAAGAGGGGACACACTCAATTCCACTTAAGCTTACATTAACAATTAATTGATTGCAATTAGAGAGTTATTTATTGTAGCAATAATTTTACCCATTTTGCAAGATAATCAAGATTTAAAATTCATGTTAACGTTGCTTAATTGAAAAGGATACCCGAAATTTATTAATTACTACAAGAAAAAAATAAAGGAGATCTCAATAGGGCAGGATTCTTATTAATTTGTAGAACATTACATATCGTAGGCATCAAGGCATGATTATCAAAATTAACTTCAGTTTTTGCTTGATAATCAAGCATATATGCTACTTGTTAATTAGGTCATGAATTTGAGAGTGCATATTCACCTAATTATATCATAGACAAAACTTAGGTAGTTGTCAATTTAATCTATCCCCAATGATAAATTATAATTAATTAAGGGTTTCAATAGCTCCAATTCACATTTTATATATGCACATAAAGATCCATTGAAGGACCTTAATGATTGTATCTCTAGCTAGCTCACCCATCTCGAGCCCTGGACTCGCAATGAATTTATTCCAATTTCCAAGTGTGTGGCCCTTAATTATAAGATTAACCCCTTAATTAAAAATTTGAGATAGGTTAGGGATATTAAGCAGCTAAAACTTTCCTTTCAATCGTCTTCCCATATATGGCCATTTTTCTCTTTAAGTCTTATGACAAAACACCAAAAAGTCTTTGTAATAGTTTTCACCCACTTTTTCCTTTCCTCTCCTCTCCTCTTCTCTCTTCTTAACTTGATTTCCTATCAATTCTCACCTCTCTCACTCACTCTCACGCTCGACACAACCCACAAAAATGGCAACAAAACCGACACAATTTCTCCCAACCTTTCTCTTCATATTCACCATACTTCTCAATTTCCTAGGCTCAACCGTGCAAGATGAGCCTTGCCCATATCCATGTTATCCACCACCCACCGGCACCGGCTCCGGCACCACCACCGGTGGCACACAGCCGTCTCCTCCAGCAACAACTCTGCCACCACCTTCTCCGTCAGGCAGCTCATCGTACTCCCCTCCTTCAGGGTACTACCCTACACCAACTGGGAATCTACCAAATAATTACCCTTCACCACCTTATGGTATTAATAACAATTTCTATGGCCCTCCTCCTCCTGACCCTATCTTGCCATACTTTCCATTCTACTACAAAAAGCCTCCTCACCAAACCACTGATCAGTCAGCATCAGCAAGCTGCAGGCTTGGAAGATCTTCCACTCTCATAATCACTACAACAACTCTTCTAATTGTTTCTATTTTTCTTTCCATTTCTTGTTCAAGTTAGATTTTTTTTTTTTATTTTGTTTTACTAGTGTGTAATTCAAGTTTAATATATATTTCTTGTCTAATATTTATGAGTAATATGAGCTATATTAATGTAGGAATTTTGATGCATCCTTCATGAAGATTCTTATTTATTTATTTTAGCATTTTCACAAAAGAGTGTATAAATTAATGGTGGAGATACAAGAAATTCAAACATGATGGCCCTCCAAGGCTGAAAAGCTTTACCCTTTTTTTTTTAGATCTTTTTCTTTATCTTGAATAATGCTTTTATTAGGGTTTCTGTAACCCATTTGTTTACATCACTATTTTGGATGAGCATGTAATCGACAATGGTGGAGGTTAAACGATGAGCTCATAAATTCAATTTGAGCCATTAATTTACAACTTCTAATAGACGATATTTGATTATTATTATATCAAATTTACAACTAAAATATTATGAACCTTAATGTGGCAAGAACATGTCTTGTCAAATAAAGGTTTGGCTCCTTCACCAAACAAATAAAATATTTCTTTTTCAATATGGCCATGTGCAATTGCCTCATAACAAATTAACGCACCAACCACAAGAATATTTATTTAAAAAAAAAAAGTCTTTCAAGTATATAAAGGCCTAACAGATTACTAAGGATCAGGACAGGGAGCATATACACACAAAATGTTCAATAAAATATATAGTTCAAAAATGTTAAAAATAATATCGAATTCGAGATACAATTATAATTTCTATATAGGGCCAAAGAGAAGTCAATGTAACCATAATAAATCATTTAATTTTAACAAGACAAACCCAAAAGAATGCTTCACATAATCTATCGTTGCCTTAGAATAATCACAATCAAGCAAAAGAAATAAACCAAAGACACTTTAAAGCACAATTTGGGGTTCAAGAATCAAGATTGCTTAGACGTTAGAACTTTGTATAATTTTATTGACTGACTTCAATTTAAAAGAACAAGAAAAGAAGTAATTCGTGCAGCCGCTTTCTGCTGCCCAATTGATGTCTGCCACTTTAATCACAGGATATCAACACAGAATTAATTAAGCAGTTTGTTTGACACGGTGGAGGAAATTGCTGAAGTCTTAACTGGAGTCCATGGAAATTGCTGTAGTCTTTACTGGGGTCAATACCAACCCTTGACCCACAATCGATCCAGTGTTTATCATTTTTTTGAAAAATAAACATAAAAAACTGTCATGGACTTGAGCTAAGAGTATATTTTTTTTAATATCTTAAAACAGGAAAAAAAAAATAAAAAATATAGATTTGTATTGGCCTACTAGCTAACTTGAGTGGGATTGGAAAGTCTATTTATGCTATCATTACATAACTCGTACAACGAAAGCAAGTTATCAGTTCTCTATAGTCAAACTTTTCATGTGAGGCAATTATGTTTAGAGGAGTTGCTTTCGTTTTATTTAATTTTCGGA
Source organism: Bursera palmeri (assembly GCA_026225775.1). Lineage (NCBI taxonomy): Eukaryota > Viridiplantae > Streptophyta > Magnoliopsida > Sapindales > Burseraceae > Bursera > Bursera palmeri. The sequence goes on from JANKKB010030130.1 coordinate 18,125, forward strand.
GTGACAATTTTGGCCAAACCTCGAGGAAATATCAATAAAATATACCCTTTAATATGAGCATCAAAATCAAATTTCATTTTTGCATTGTCCAAAGTATTAATAATCTGTCCATCATAATTGAGTACAGCAACCCATTCCATTTCCATCATCCGGAAGATCAAGCCAAACCGGTTCCAATTGCATGGATAAGATCACAGCTACTGATATTCTAGCAAGATATACTCAACACAATTCATAATTAATTTTAAAGACAATTTGCTATCTATTATTATTACGTAAGTGACTCAATAACTTACAACTTCTATCGTTGAATTTTGTTCCATATATGGGGCGGCAAGGAAGGCTTTCCTTGAATCAAAGCCACCCATTATTATCTATTCGGCTAAATGTTACATTACAATGTGCATACATGAAATACAGAAAATGAAGTTACAAGCATGAAAAGCAAACCTCAAGACTTGTGATCTCTATGATGCTCAGACAAACATGCAAATGGGTTCACCGGCTACTTTCAGCGTTCACCATGTCCTTTCATATAACGTGTAGTATGGCAAATGCATGAATACACTAGCAGAATTTAGTTATGGTGTTTTGGCGTGGAATAAAGCATTGGTTTGTTCAGGAGGCTACACCAACTGCCAAACGACCCATTCCAGAACTGCTGCCCATGCCAATGCCTTTCATGCTCTTCCTCATCATTTCATTGCTGTTTCTGCGAGCTCCCACCTTTGACTTACCCTCAATTCTCTGGTCTTTGGTTACCTTACTGCTCTCCGACACACGATATTTCGGTAAACTAGGACTCCTCTCTTTCTCTCGCAGTTTTCTCTCTGCAGTAGTACCATTCTTCACAGTAGCTTCATTATGGCTGCTCTTGTGGATTCGTGGAGCCGAAGAGATTTCAGAGAGGTCAGCTGTAGAACATTTTGATGCCTCTGAGGATTCTGGTTTATCGATTGTGTTAATAGAGTCACTGCCAGAGAGGCCTTTGCCTTTTCCTGCCTTGGAAAGCATTGGTGATCTTGCAGTACCCCTAGTCCCTGGACTTGTCAACTTATGTCGTGATTTAGCTGGCACCTAAGATAGGAAAAAAACAATAAAAGATTTGTTAGTTGCCAATTCACTCTCCAACTTACCGTAATCATGGTAAAAGTTATATCCTCCCAACATACCTTGCTTCCATCAGATCCAGGCACTGCAGCAGCTTGATAGAAAGAAGGCATTGGTGTTGCTTTAAAATTAAGGCTTTTCCGGATTTGCTTAATTTCAGCTTCTGTCTTTTCCTACAATAACAGTAATTGATTGAGGACACTTTCGTCAAGGAACAGCAGGGCAAAATAATAATAACGATATCTTTTGAAACTTTATCCTCTGGAACAGAACCGACCTTTTGACAGAATGCAGAGGTCACAGTAAAATCATCAATTTATTTCACTTCAATAGTAAGTCCTAATAATTGGATGATCCAAAATACCTGTGTTCTTGCTTGGATTTGACTCATCTCAGCCTCCTTAGCATGCATTTTTTCCTCCAACTTCATGTAGAACTGAAATAGATGAGTTGCAAGGAGTAAGCCACATAAACTAAATCTTAAAAAAACAAAAAAAAAAGAAAGACTCATTTGCAAATAAATTATGATTTCTTGCCTCTTTCCTTCGTTCTGCACGTTCATCACTCTTGAAACTGAAAGCTACAGCACTTGACCTCGCAACCAGCTTAGTTGAATCACTAGTCTGCTTAAGCCTGCATAGCAATACTCCACATCAAAATTTAAGACGGTGAAGAATTGAGATTATGAAAGATAAACCTATGACGTTGATAACAGACTTATTTGTGGTTTGACGTGGTTTAGGATCAATCTTCTTCAATGCAGAAGGCTGTGAATCAACAACTTTCTTGGCTCTCAGTTCTTTTTCACTGAAAACATAAAAAGAGAAGAATCTTCTAAGAACCAGCAAACATACAGGTTTACCATGTGCAGAAAAACACTGATTACCTCTTCTTCTCAATCTTTGATTTTGCAGCCGAACTTTCAGAATCCTTCACCCAAAAAAAAAAGACCAAAACGTGATTAATAAGATACTTTGAATTAAAAAAATGAATAATATTTTTTATTTATTATCTAGATATTGATGGTTGATGCCATGTTCCTAAAAGCTAACCTCTGTTTTTGGCAATCTCTGTGATGAACGCCTAACTGGAGTGGATGCTCGCAATGACTGCTTTTCTGCTTTCATTCTCCCTGGACTATCTTTTTCCCTGTTATTTTGGTTCGTTGCAGCAATTTTTGAAGCCTCACGAGAAATGTGTTTTTGGACATGACTCTGAGAGTTCAGTCTGACGTTGGTAGATTTACTTTCCACTGGAACCTTCGACTGGAAGCAGAAAACCAACAAGTGTGAGCACAGAGAAAGATACCAATAAGCAACTGATTAAATTATGAAGAAGATTAAGCATGATGCATGACTGTAACTTTCGCATGAAGAAATAGTATATAAACCAGTTTCTAGACACTAACTCGTTCATCATTTTTGTACTTTTGAATGTAGATGACATTATGGTCATTATCATGCTGATATGCAGATAGGATCTCATACCTTTGGAGAAAGCTTTTTCTGACGTTCTGAACTAAACTTATATATTTTCTCAATAGGTTCACTCTTGGGGGAGAATGCAACCGGTTTAGACAATTCATTTGCATCAGTTGCATTGTTGTTTAGGTTCTTCTGTAGTTCAATATCGGCTTCACCACTGCTTTGAAGTGACTTGTCACATTCTGTTTGAATTTGAAGTGTTTCCACATGGTTAAAACCTTCAGGAACAGTTTCAACCAAACCATCAGAATTGGTCAAAGCAGCTCCCATCTGAGATTCAGCAGGTAAAACTGAGGGGTTTTCTCTTTCACATTCTATTACTTCGAGCTCTACATGATACTCTGAACCTTCAGGGGTCTCATCAAAGTGAGTAAATTGGCTAACTCCAGTCACATAATCAAAATGGCTCCTCTCATTCACATTATCAAACTCCTCAATGCAATTTGCAGTCTCTGTGACATTCTCCTCCAAATGATTGCTGTGGATCCGTTCATTTCCATTACTAAATTCCTCAGCATAGTCCAAATTCTCCATTGCATTCTCATCAAATTGATCATAATGATTACCTTCAATTACATTATGAAATTCATCTCTGTAACCCTCATTCTCCAAGTCATCATTTTCACCAGTTTCAGATCCATGTGCATTTTGGCAGTCAGATGAACCCTGAAGCAGAAGAGCCTTTCTTTTGAAGTGAGCTTCAAAATAAGCTTTCTTTTCAATAACTGAACCCGGTTTTGAGCATTTCTCAACCTCTTCAAGATACCTATTGTGTGAGAAAGATGATCTACGCTCCCACGATAAGGGTTCGTTTTCAAACCTTCCAAATGATATAGAACCAGAGTGCAGAGAATCTGTCTGCCAGTTCAAAGGGGTAGATTTAAGTGAACAATAGAACAACTAACAAGACAAAGTGTACAAAGACAATCTATGTATGTGTTGCACAAGTATAGATAAAATTTTAGAAACAGATATACAAGTTTTCCATTTCACAGCCCTAACTGAATACATTCAAATATAACTAACAAGTTAATCTTGTATGATTAGCAGATATGTCAACTATTTCCGTTACATTCCAAAATGCAATCCCATTAACTCTCTTGTCCTTGTATTGCCTCATCATCCCACTGGAGTGCTAGTGCATTCTGGCATGCAAGCATGTACAACTCTTTTTTTATGCGCAAAAACTATCCTAGTTCTTTCTTTCTTTTTTGTTTCCTTTTTAGCACTGACATTATAAAGATGAAAAGCGGGGACATAAAAGGCTCATGGGAAAATGATAATTGATCTTAAATTAATTACAGATAAGGATCTGAAGGAAACAGAGGTCAAGCTTGAAAAACCCAAAGACAGGCAAGGTCTCTTCACATATTTATGAAGAAATACATGTTTTAACAGACCTGAACGACAACAGTGTACTCATCGTTTTATATTTCTAACAGTATGATAACGAAACGTAGGGAAAGAACACTGATAACAAAGAGATGCAATCAAAATCAAAGTTAGATCTCTATGCCAATCAAATTGATCTCATTGACTAAGAACTTATATTCGAGAATGCATCAAAGAGGTGCATAAAACCAATAAGAAACTGAGATAATTCATCATTTGAAAACATGATCTCATACCATTTATTATGCAACAATAAACTACTATAGAAAACTGTCCATTTAACAAATAGTCCAATTTCTATCCACAACACTGATTACTAAATCAAACCCACCAAGAAGGAGTAAGTATATAAACATATAAACGTGAAACTAAAGTCAGATCCCAAACAAAAAACTGAAAACAAGTACCTGAAAGCCAATACCAAAAGGCTCTTCAATCTCTCCGGCCATTGTAGCAACTATCCCAATCAATAAGCATCAACCATTCTCTACTTACCTGTTACCACAAGCCAATATTAGCACACGAAGAGATTGAGAGAGAGCTTTAGTTACAAGAAATGAATCCCCCTAAATGCAAGTTATCGGACAAACAAAAACATAAAGAAAGCAGAGTGTTTGAAGCTTGTAATAGAATGGTTGTTAAGGAATCTCAAGCAAACGTGTTAAAGAGTAAAAACCCAAGAAGCAGTTAATGTCTTGAAGAGATTAGATGAAGATCTCTCATTCGCTTCGAAAGATGAGCTTTTGAGTTCTGGGTCTGAATCTAATCTAATGACAGAAAGACGTGAAGTAATCAAGTAAGTGCCTTTTTTTAAAAGGAGGGTAGTGTTGTGTTCGGATCAGTTACCACTTCATTTCGTTTCATGTGCTGCTGGTACAGTATTCTTTTTTGTCTTGTTCTTCTCAGACACTCAACTCTGTGCTCTTACAATCCTGCTACGTCCATTTAGAGTCGTTCGATAAGAAAATTGTTCTGATCCTGTGCATCAATCGGTTGAGATTTTACGATTGGAGGATAGGTTGTAACTTGTAATGTAACTGTGAATGGTGAATGTTTCGAAGCTGTGCGTGTCAGTCAGGTTGCAGGTACTGTTGACTTTCCAGCTAATGATGTTGAGATGCTTATTATAAGTGATTGTTTCTCCTGCAACATTGTTCATTGTTTTAACGTTGCTCGCATTTCTAGCGTGCGTAATAATAGCAGAGGTATTTTGTTGACGAAGTTTCTTAATTTTCTGTATTAACCTTTTTATATAAACAATAATTCATAATTTTTAAAAATTAAATACCATTAAAGTGAAGGCCAAGAAAATTGGAGAAGCATCCATAATGGATATCAAAACCAATAATTAACAAATATTTAACTTCTATTGATTAAGGAAAAAAGAAACTACAATAAAATAAGAGAGTTTCTTCTTTATCAGCACTCAAAAGATAACCATGGCCATGAAAAGTAGGGACAAAAATCTTGGATCTGATATGATCTGATTTTGCCAATTGGGACCCGAAAACTTTATAATGAATTATGGAGCACTTATGGACGGAGGATGCAATGATTAGAGCCGTTGGATTTAGGGTCCATGGATGATCTAATCATTTGATTAGTTGGGGCCTAGCTAACCATCGTGAGGACAAACCCAAAACCTTGTGTGCATGTGCATCATGGCCGTGCATGCTTGTCTCATACTCATTAGATCGATCTAACGGTGTTGGGTAGGCCATGGCTGTGCTCAGCCACATCGGTCCCTCCATTTCTGGACTTTCTACTTGCATCCTGACTGTCCCACTTCGATACTAGACCACATATTTCCATGGAATCGGATTCAAATCTAATCAGAATCAGAGTACGCATTTATTTTTAGAGTCGGACCCCTTTATATTCAAAAATATGACGAAACCCTCAATTCTTAATCTCCTTTTCCGTCAAGTTATAAAAGACAAGGACAATAAATATAGAGTGAATGTCTTCTAATAAAGTGATAAGAAAGGGTGAAATATCATCTCGTCTCCATTTTCTTACCTCTCTACTTGCTCGTCGTGAGCCGCCACCCATTTGACCAACCCAATGCGCGCACTACCACCAACTACCGAGATTGGGTTTGATAAAGATTACATTCAAACGATAAACCCTTTATGGTTTACAGGCAAGTGATGGAAGCAGAAAATAAAATGGACTTCAATCCTTCTCTCCTGTGATTATCCAAGCGGGTTTCTTCGGTTAAATATTTCTCGAGTTTTGTGTTTTTTTTTTTTTTTGTGGGATTGAGAGGAAAAATTATGTTGCTGAGAAAGTGATAGAAACCTGGCATACATTGAGAAATCTTGTTGCTAGATTACTGGAAAAACATGGGAACAGTAGGTCTAATAATAATTGTTAATCAAAGTAATTATGCAAAGAAAATGAGACCAGACCCTACCCATGTGATATAAATTAAATTTAAGGAAAGTACGTTGATGGTCAAACGATCTAATCCAAAACTATTTGGTTTGGTGAGAGATCCACATCCACACCCACACCGATCAAGTGGGACTGTGCATGGCGGGTGGTGGGTTGCAGTAGAGGGTTGAAGAATGATCGCATCGCAACTAGGGTATCAGGATCAGGTGGGGTTCAGGTTCTGGAACTGGAGCTCATTTAATTCTTTAACTTGAAATGTAGGCATATTTAAACTTTATTAAGATTAATTAAAGAGTGTCACATTTGGGCACCGGCCAGCCCCTTGCATGTGAGAATAATATTATTATAGGCTTCATGTGACTCCTTGTGTTTTTCGTCTACCTTCTCGGCTGCTATTAAAATCATTTACGTATAAGAGAACGAGAATTTCTTTATTAGCTTTATTTAATAAATTTTCTCCATTTATTTTTCTACTTCTTTCTATTTTTACGCTAAGGTTTTGATTTTTACTTTTTATTTTTCAAACAAACTTAGATAGAAGGAGGAAATTTTACTAGATAAAGAAAAAAATATTGATGTCTAGAATTACCTTTAGATAAACCATCTATATTGAGGTTGAGAAGATGAATGATAGAAGAGTACCACAAAAACTTTAATAACATTTATAGTTCAACAAACATCTGATTTAATACCAAAATTTTATCAAAATCTTCAATTTTGAAAGAAGAAATAAATCTTGGTCACTTGTCATAAAGAGCAGAACACAAAATTGATAAAAATATTTATATTATTTTTTTTCCATTAGTTGTAATTAAATCTTGGTCACGTCAAATAAGTTTAAAGAAAATTTCAACATATATATAATTATATATACGGAAGAACTTTTTTATTCTCCCTATATTTTTATTCATTATATAGTTTTTTGGTTTATTTCACTAATTAATTATAATAATATATTTTTAATGTTATCTAAAAGCTTTGAGGAGAGAAGAGAGTGGATAGGAAAAACTCATTAATTAGACCTGTCAATTTTATTTATTTTATGTGTATTAAATAAATCTTTTAAGTTTTATTTACAATGTCATCAAATCTGGATCATTGATCTAAATAAATATAAAGGTTAGAAATAAGTGTAAAAAAAAGTGTAATTTCAAGAAGCCGTTGATCTTGCTCTATATATATATAAGATTGAGAAAAAATTATACACAGATTTTTAGCCACTCATTTACAAAATTTAATGATTGAAATTTAAAGTCAATAAATTATATTTAATGATATTAAATATCATCAATCATTGCAACCATTGCTTGTGGAATAAATGATTAAAATTTTTTTTATCTAGTTTTATGTCAAAAAGAATTTATGTTAAAAGATATTTTCCTATATATATAAATTACAAATAACTTTGAATTAATACCTAATATTATGCATAACTATGACATTTTTATAATATTATCAAGGATCATACAGTTAACAAGTTTGTTTTAATCTAAGGATAAAAAGGTAAATTAAGAAATTCTTTTATGGAAAATGGTAAACAAATTAGTTTTTGAATGCAATATAAAAAAAAGATATAACTACTATGGGGGTAAATACATAGACACCCCCAAGGTTTGGTCTAAGTAACAATCACACCCCTGTTATTCATAAAGTAACATAGACACCCCCAGAATTGGAAAA
>JANKKB010030130.1:26247-54278 GCA_026225775.1 Bursera palmeri
GTCTATATGTTACTTTATGAATAACAGGGGTGAGTTTGTTACTTAGACCAAACCTTGGGGGTGTCTATGTATTTACCCCAACTACAATGAGACCTTCCCCTACCTACTTGAGCCTCAACGATGTGGGGCTGACTTGAGCCTTAATGAGATTAGGGTGGACCTGAGCGTTAAATCGGTAGGACCAAATTAGGCCTCCACTTGGTAGGGAAAGAGGTGTTGCCTTTCAAATGCCAGGAATAGCTAAAAGTTAAATGACATAGCTAAAAAGGGAAAGAGGTGTTGCCTCCAACTGGCTTCGGCTTCTTCTCATACTTTCGAGATCATCTAACGAGTGTCACTTACTGAGTTCCACCCTCCTTCATTCAGACAACAACTTCATCTCCTTCACCTTGGATGATATGAACTCACCTAACTCCACCTCAAAAGCTAGCTTAAGAGTGGAGGGTTATGAACCCATATATATAACATCCAAGATCACCCTTGTTAACGATGTGGGACGCATAATACCCGACCCCTTTAGACTGCACATCTCGTGCAGAAAACCATGCAGATGGCCCACCGACCATACAAGGATACGTGGCTTTGATACCAAATGATATGAACCCATGAACCCACCTAACTGCACCTCATAAGCTAGCTTAAAAGTAACACCCAAGACCACCCTTACTAAAATGAGACGTATCATTAGACTATCGATCTGCCTTCTATAGCATCTACTGAAAAGCACCTTACCATCTCATTTACACCAACTTTCCAAGGGTGTCACAGTCATCTCCTTTAACCCCGTATACACGTGTTCATCATACAATTGGTATGATTTTCTTGCATCAACAAGTTATTCCAATGTCCACGTCAGGGAATATTAGGAATATATGATGTTCAACTTATATGTTTATATTACAAATCTATGATTCAGTGGTTACAAATCTATTTCTAGATAACTCTATTGTTAATTAATATAATACAAAAATTTGTCGTCGTTATGTATCTCTTATTATAAAGTGTCCTTAATTTTTAAGCATGCATAAAAATCTATGAACAACTATTGCTATTTCATTAGCCTAAAAGAGATTCGGTATGCTTTCTAGCCTAAAAAACAAGCCCTCCCACTAATAACACCAAGACAATTATAAGCTCCGACCTGAGAGAAATTAATTGAATATAATTATGAATAGCATCTAATGCGATTTGTCTTTGGATCTGCCCTTGAGAAAAGATCCACTCTTGGCCATTTGTCTGTGATTCTAATTAGATTATATGCAAGGCCTCCAAGTATGGTTCCAGCTATTGGCCCAACTATGTAAAGCCAGGCCCCTTATAAGTGCGCATCACAACGGCGGGACCTATGCTCCTTGCAGGGTTCATTGATGTCCCCATAAGCTGGCCTGCAATCAACAAATAGTTCATAAAAGTTCATATTGGACTGGAATAGATATTATCCGTTTCAGATTAATTTCTCTTTAACAAGATATATTTACTTAATGAGGTAACATGTAGGTTTTGCTTCCATACCAATTATTACTTTTCTCTCTCTGAAATCCATTGTTAGTTTTCTCTCTTTGAAACCAATTGTTGGTATTCTCTTTGATACAAAATATAATAAAAAACGAACAATGAGGATAATTTTGGAGAAAATATTTTCCATTTTGAAAGAAATACTTTCTACAATTTTTTATTAATAAAACGTTCAATTTATACAAAATTATAGTTAAGAACATAAATAAAACTTTTATAAAATCAAACTCTTATAAAATTTAAATAGATTTAATTAATCTAAGTTGAAACAAATCAACCTAATCTGTAACTTTATCCTTATTTATCCAACAAAAGTTAGAACAATTTTAACCTTATCTTTCTAGCAAAATTTACACAATTTCAACATAACCAATTATCTATGGGTTAATCCAGGGTAGTTTTTCCTAGATAAAATTTGAGTATGGATATAAGTGCAGTAAAGGGCTTGAAGAAATTAAATGAAGGAAAACACCCAGCAACAAGGACATTTAATAGTAGTCATACCAACAGCAATTCCTCCCAGGTCTCCAACCTGCCAGTGAAACAATGACAACATGTTTTCATATTTGAAAAACAAAAGGAAACATTTCCAATAAAAGAAAAGACAAAAGTATCGGACTCACTAACCGCTCTATTATCTGTGGCAACACCAGAAATGACAAACGTTAAAAGAAATGTTCCCAAAATATCTAAAATACCCTTACCATACTCTCAACAAAATGAAATAATGATCTCAAGAATAAGAGATTCAATATTGGATGCAGTTGGTACTGTTCCAAAATAGGCCTCTTCTTTCACATTGAAAGGACGCATGTTGTGTCACTAACAAGAAATGGTCCTAGTGTTAAATTAAACACTTTAATGAAAATCATCATTTAAACCCAATATCAATTCATATTCAATCATCAAGAATCAACAAATAGAAATCGGAAGCGTACCTGAATTCATAATGATTGACCTACACGTTTATTTTGAAAGAATCATTTATATCTCTTCTAGGGTTTCTTTTTAATGATGGGATGTCAAGAAAGAAATTAAAAGAAAACTTCACGTGTGGCCTGGGGACCATAACCACTGTATATATAGATAACTTTCCTATTATCTTTTGGTATTCCTACTTTAGCCCATCATAAAAATAGAAATTACCCTTTAGGTCTTTACACATTAAAGGCCCACACCCTATTAGATACATTAAAGTTCAAATTATTGAAACCTTAACAGATCACTTTTAATTAAGTTTAACCTTATTTGACAGTTCTAACACATATAAGCCCAACATTGGATTAAAGATCCAACACCTAGCTGCCGAGCCAAAACGTAGAAAGGCACCTACAACAATATGTTGCACCCTCTAATTAAATTTTCTTCGGAAAATTTGTTTTGAAGTAATATTAATGAACCTAAAATGGAAAGGAGAACCTGCCTGTTTGAGAGGACATTGTCGAAAGAGGGCAAAAGTTATGGTGATTGCAGGATTGAATGTGCACCAGAGATATAACCAACAGTGTAGACCAAGACCATGACCATCAAGCTAGGGGTGGGCAAATATACCCGACCCGTCGGGTTGACCTGAACCCGACCTGAAATTTCGGGTTTCATTTTATAAAAACCCGATTTCGGGTTGAAGAAGTGCGACCCTTCGGGTTTCGGGTCATAATCGGGTTTTTATATCAAACCCGACCCGATAATTTAACTTTTTTCAAAATTTGGAGATGAACTTGATTCGAACCCGCACCCTCCTCAAGTCAAGGCTGCAGCTGTACCATTGGGCTACAAAGCCCTTTTAACATAGTTATGTAAGATATTTAATTTATTACACAACAAATATTTAAAGTTCAACAAAATTGGAATAGATGGGACTCGAACCCATCACCCAGACATCACAAAACCGCTTATGTTGCCCCCCCCCACCGCTAAGCCGCTATGCTTTAGAGACACATTTTCTAAAAAAAATTATTTATTTTATAAGAAACCCGACCCAAATCCGAACCGACCCGAAAAGTCAACTGGGCTTGACCTGTCTAAAACCCGACCCGAAACCCGATAAAACCCGACTTGACCCGAACCGTCGGGTTCCTTTTTGCCAAAACCCGAATTCGGGTCCAAAATTCTCTACCCGTCGGGTTTCGGGTCAGCGTCGGGTTGGGCGAAACCCGACCCGACCCGACCCGTGCCAACCCCTACATCAAGCCCCATACCACACAAACCCCTGGAAATGTAATGAAGCCATTTATCTTATTGACAGCAACCGAACCACAACCCTGTAACTATCAGAAAATATGTCCCAATGATTTCTGCAGCTATCTTTGGCCAAAAACACATGAGTTGAGCAAGTGTTCATTCTTGCTTCTTTAAGATGAAAATAATGATAATAATCAAGTTAATGCATGAATATACATACTCAAATTTTCTTTCCCTTTTTTTTTAATATTTTATATTATACATATATATACATACCTTTTGCAGAAGTTGAAGTTACATTTCTGGATCCTGAGTTGTTGTTGTTATCCTCTCCTGCTTCTATATTTGAGATTCTTGGCTGTGGTTACTCATATTCGATTTTTAACTAGTTATATAATTCAGAGAGAAAGCAAGACAATTAATATATAGTTTTATAAATAAAAATACCAATTCCTTTCTGGTTATCTTTCTACTTCATATATTTCTTGCATGCTCGTTGTTGATATGGTTTAATTTAATGTGAAGATACTATAAATTGTATCTAATTTTAGATAATCTGAGAATTATTGGTTAAGCTAGTTTAGAGAGTAGTCAGTGGAGGAAGAAGAGATTGTATTCCTATTTTCTCCTTTCATCTAGGCCTTCAAGTATCATAAATGCCACAACATTTTTTGAAGGACCCTTGAAAAAAAAAAACCTTTATTTGTAAAAATATTTGAAAGGATTTCTTGAAAAGTACTAGTTAAGGACTTTTTCCAATAAACAGCAAAATCTGAATTGTTTTACTGAACTAACCAGAAAAAAAAAAAAAAAAAACTTTTTAACAGATGTAAAATTAAAGCTGTTCTAAACTCAGGTCTAAGAGAAATTAACATAATCCTGTGATTTAATACTATCATATCCCGTGCAATAAACAGACCCTATATGTGGTGATATTTGATTTTATTAATTTAACATTTCATTTTGCTACGGTTTTATTCAATGCACCAAGTCTTCTTCCTGAAAGAAAAAACTCTCAATACCAATATTCAATACAGTGATGGGTATCACCTAGACTAATTACCAAGCCTCCGAAATGAACCAATTATGACAAATTAATTTAACTGCAAAGGTGTATGGCAACAATGATAACACCTCCAAACGTGCTACTTTAAGACTGCTGGGCAGGTAACAAGAACAAATGAACAATGCAAAAGTTCCCACCAATAATACTTAAATTAACCAGGCATCCTGAGTTCCACTTGGGCCGACGGAAGCAAAGTCTCTCATTTGAGACCATGCCTCGGTCCAGGCCCAGGCTAGGGTCTAGTTGAGGGCTTTGAACCTAATCCAGGCCTGAACTAGGGTTCCCCAAGACTCTAAGCCCCCAGAGTTTACCATCCCTTAGCTAGACCAGTAATTACCAGTTGTGACATTCTAGCTATTCTCTCTTAAAGGTAAGTAATATTATTCTTCCTGAATAATTATCTCAAATCCTATCTTCAATGAATGATATAGTATATAACATATCGCTTACTATATATTTTATTATTTATATAATAAATTTCAGATCATTTAACACATTATGTAGGACATAGAATAACAAAATATAGGTTACACAAAGATTTTGGGCTTTGTAATGGAAATTAGCTGTATAACTTAGTGAAAAGCAACATGGGCTTTTGTGGCCTAAACAGTTTCATGAAGATCCTGTATGCATATGAGCTTGGAATGATTACTCGACAAGACAGATATGGAATAACGGAATTAGGCCTGATTTGGGGCTACAATCCAAACTTGGGGAAATTCTCTGTTCAAAATTTGTTTATATAGGACAATGGGTTTCGGATCAGATAGGGGACCCCAAAAGGCAGCCGAGAACAAAGTAAGCAGTCATGATTCTAACGCTACTGAACACTACTGAGCCATGTGAACATGTATTCTGGTGCAACAAAAGAGAAAAGAAAGACTGGCGTAGCCGCATACATAGGCCAATTAACAAAAGGACCTACCAACGAAATCCAAACTTGATGGCTCCTGTCACCTATATATATATATATATATAAATTTTTTGGAGGCCACATATCTGTGGGCTGTGGGATCTAATTGTATCTCTATCATTCCTTACATGTGTAATGTTTCTGCCGTTTATATATAAACAAAGACATTGAAATAGATAACCCTTTTAAGCTTATTATATTTTAAGTACCAAGTAAAGAAACTGTCAAGTGAATCTCATCGTTAATTGGGCTAATTTTGAGGAGGGAAGCATGAGAAAAGCCGATGGGGCTGAGTTGTCAATCAGCTGGCCTGTTGGCCACATGAAAGCTGACAAGTTCTGACATGGTTAGGCCATTTGCACACACAACACAGACCAAAGCTCAATCCATTCCAAAAAAGGAATGATTAAAGAAGACAGTTAGGGCCAATCCATTAGAACCCAACAATTTGGTCCAGTTGAAGCCCATAAAAGTTCCCACATTATCTTCTTATACCATGTTCATTTACATTCAAAAAGACTATCCAAGGCATGCCATGAATAATAACCTCACAAATAAGAAAGTCCAAACAAAACGGGACATGGGTCATTGATTGACAAGATGTATCCCTAAGTTTTGAAGTAAAAGAAATTACTCTCTTTCTTTAGCAGCGTCTCTCTCTCACCCTCTGTCGACGTCTGTACGTGACCCATCTTAATGGTCCCAACCCCCTTTATTGGTCCATCTCTTTGGCTCATGTTTGTGGTTCACCCTACACTGACCATGACCCCCGTTCTCTCTATCTTGACGATCAATTTTTGTTCGCTTGTATTTAATTTTAATCTGAGCCACGGCTTCAATGTTTTTGGTCCATACGCCAGATGCTCAAAATTTATTTTTGTCAATGACCCAAATGATAATCATGTAAAACAAATATCTTCTAGCACGTGTTTGTTACTATTGCTGCCCAAAAATTCATCTCAATAAATTTGATAGACAAAACAGGATTCTGAGGCTATAATATGCAGATAAAACAGTAAAAATATGTCTAATTTTTTAACTCTCGAATATGAAAAATTAAATGTTCCTTTTATATGAGTAAAAATTAAGTTTATCATTGATATTGATAGAAAAAAGATAGAAGATGGAATAATCGACCATTAGAGAATGAGCTTTATTGTGATCTAATCCAATTTAAAGTTGATTTTTAATTTGACCCTAGATCTTTGCACTTAATTAATTCCTAATTGAGACTCTACCAAATTGATGTCGATGCAATCCTCTGGGAAATTAATGCATTGGACAGGCATAAATAGTGTGATGTTCTCCTACCATATTCAATAAAAAAACACCTAATTCCTAATTGAACCTCTACCAACTAGAGTCAATTAAACTCCCATCAGTCCACATACAAGCTAGCTAGCTACACGATCGACACGCTTTCTTCCACATTACTGATAACAGGTTGATTTCATCAATGGTTCGTTTAATTTGGATTTGCTTATTGTATTATATGGAGACTGCAAATTTGAAGGCATGGATGGCCCCTTATGTAAGCTTGAGAATGAAGCCACGCGCACGAGGACAGCACCATAGGTTCAATCCTTCCTGTTGATGATCACCTACCGCAGATCTTCTGTGCCCACCTAATGTTCAATTATTATCATCTCATACTGAATTTGTTCAGTTAATTTCGATCATGTACGATCTAAGATTGAATGGAAGACCCTACATTAGTAATTAGATTCAGTAAATAGTCTAATTAAGTTTGCTGAAAATTATGCTTTCATATATAGTCTCTTATTAAGATATATATCTAGACCTTGATAAGCTTTCCATATACCCAAGAAAATACATTGGGTCATCTAATCATCTTATACTCTTTTAAGTCCAATTTTGAACTTTCTATCCTTGTCACAAGAAATGGTCTCATAATTAATCATATTTATACGTTTGTATTCAGATAAAAAGTTGATTTCAATCGGTCTTTCTCTAAGTACATATATAGAGTAATGAATTCGAATGCGATAAATGATACATATGAATATAACATATACTACAAATAACCTAATTATAACTTATATTGGAAGAAATTATCACAAAATTATTGGCCATATTTCAAAGACATATATACTGAAAGCTTCAAGGGCAATCGACTTTACAACGTTTGAGTTCCAACCACTGTGGGACAAATTTTGCTAGCAATCTCATTCATGAACCACATACTTACTTGCTAAGTAGGGACTCCTCAATAATAAACTGTAGGACCCCAAAGAGAGGATTGATGCCGACTTTAAGGTCCATACCCTAGTTTCCAAAAAGAAAAAAACCTAATTGATGAGTAAACTACACAAAGTTTCATTTTCTTCTTCAAAACCTTCATTCTCCTCTCAACAGTACTACAGTCCCTACCTTACTTGGAGCCTATCTTCTCCAACCTTCTTTTCTCACCACCCCACTTGCCTTGCAATAATACACACACACCACACCACGTTTGGCTTCAATCACTGTTGCAAACCCTAACACCACATGATGATCGGTATGGCACCCACATGAGAATGGACCCACCAAACAATGCCTTTAGCCACGTGTGCATGCATAGTATCATGATGCTTTAACCATGCATGCATGTATTATATGCCCAGCTGTCCATGTCAATATGGATATATCGAGCCATATACATGCTTAATTGGATTTGATCGGTCCATGAATATTATCTATGCATGCATGCCTACGCATGTGCTTGTCGTATTACATTTACTAAGCTTGTTTCACGTGGTCCGTCCGATCATTATCTGATGATAACTGTCGCTTCTAGTTGGCTGGACTACTAGATCAAAAACATTGACACTTCTATTTGCCTACAAAAATTTGATTGAAGGAACTTGTATTATGTTTGGTTTTTGTACGTATGAGTAACGAGTGCCTGTCTTCATGTGAATTTTTTCACTGTTTTCAGGTTTTTCAGATTTCTGTACGAAACTCACCAAGTATCTTACATGCATGATATATATACAAAAACTCAATGACATGGCAAAATATGTATTTAAAGAATATCTTAATATGTAATTATTTGTAAGCTAAATTTAGTTTGTTCTTTCACATCCCACTCATATTTTCTTTTCTTTTTTTTAATCTTTTTATATAAAGCGTTAATGTGTAGGAGAAGAATGATGTATTAATGTTGATCAGAGAAAGGGAACATATATGATATCTAGATATGGGGCAAGGCACCATTAATCTAAGTCAGCCAACACATGCAAATCTAGAGACTATATGCTTGAGTTTGCATACCATATATACCTTCAACTTTGGGAATAAGAAGAGAACAAAGAGATGGAGACATGAGATATCGACACAAAAGCAAGGTTGGATAGACATAATAACTTGAAATTAAACCTATTTGATTCTGCATATCTTGACAGCATAGAGAAATTAATGGGGGGTATACAAGTTGCTGGTGCTGAAGATATCGATCGGATATCGACTTGACTGCTATTTGTTTCTTTGAGTGTGTTTGTTTGTGCCAAGTTAGTTGTCGCAGAGGCTGATAACTCGACTACGGTAGACAGGTACTAGTGGAGCTTGGCAAAGACACCTCGCGTGGATAGTAATTGGCCTGCTCTTTTAATTTGTAATACAAATTTTGTATCCTTTCTTTTGCCTTTTATTCACTACCCTTTAACCAAACCCTAACGTCGGTATTATGTTCAATATTGAATTGTATCAAAATTAAATTCTGCATAATGAATTGATTCTCAGCTGTCACAACTGATGAATGGAGTACTCAAGTTGAAACTTTCATTAAGTGCCCACTGGCTTGACATAAAAGGGATGAGGTTGGGCTCCATGATAATCCACCAAGATCCACTATATGGGCTTATCACTTTAAAAATTGAATATCCTCTTCTTCAACTACAAGCTTTGTTATCAAGTAATTTGGGCCTATTTACTTTCAGTCTCTTTCAAGTAAATTTGCTTGGCCTGTTCTTATCCGAGCAAGCTAGCTGTTGAGTTGATTGAGCTTGACCAGTTTCTTGTTAACTTTCCTCTCTCTATTTGTCTATGTGGCTCAAGCTGTCTCCGACTCTGAGAGGGTTAATAGCTAGCTAGACGAAGCCAACTGTTTTGATCAGGATTGGACCAATTTTGTCTTCTCTTTCACGACTGTTAGGACCATTCAATTAAGGGCTCCTCGGCCAATTAACAATTAAATTGCATAGAAATTAAGACTCAAAAGAGACTGAAAGAGGTTCAAAGTTCAAACACACACGTGGGGCTAAGAGCCCTTTTGTTGTAATCTCCTAACAAAACCATGTGAAGCCGTACTGGCCACGGTGACTTTGTCTCGGTGAACAAAGACCCATCACTATCTAGAGAGGCATGTTGGTCTTGCGTGCTTTAATGCAAGTTTTAGACTTTTTTTAAAATATCCCCATCACCCCGCCAACCACTTCTTAATTAATTAATTATGGTTTTGCTACTTAATTTGAACGGTTTGAGGCTTAATTAATGGTCTGGACTAAGTTTAATTTAAGGTTTCAAAGCATTTTGTAGTGCGTATGTTCCCTTCCAATGCTACATCCCATTAAACTCAAATTTTGGAGTTGGCAAGGCAACGGAGAATTCTCAAGTAAATAGTGCTTTCGGTTAATGTGAATGTCGTAGAAGTTGATCTATTTTATTGGGTATTTTACCTCTCTACCAATTTACATTTCTATCAATCCTCGAATATAACAAATGATAGATAAGTGGCACTATATTGTCTTTATTTGGAGAAATTAAAAAAATGATCTAAATTACAGAGTTTATTAAAAATTGACTATCTTATAAAAAATTTAGAATCATGACCATGTTTAATAAGATAGGCTGACAATCCGAAACTTCTTATATATTTTGTTCTTGGTCCTTAATATTTAATAATAAATATATATTTTTGGATACGTCGATTATCGAATATTAGAGAGTGACTGTAAATCTCTTATCAATTGTCGACTATCAAACATAGCTATCAAACTTAGTCATATCGTCTAAATTTTTAGTATATAACCTGAATTACTTTTCAAATGGACCAATTAATTTGAATACATTTTTATAGTTTTTTTTTTTTTTTTTTGGAAGTTTTATAATATAGTTTTTAAAGTGGGAAGTAAAATATGTACTATAATACGCCTTAGTCAAAGGATTGCTTTGCCTTAATAAATTATATATGGAGGTAGAAGATAGACTTCACTAACAAGGTTTTGTTCATTATTTCCCGCAAAAGGTAATGAATTTAAAGGGGGGATTAAATAGATATTTATTTTATAAAATATTTTTAATTTATTCGAATGTACTTTTAAAGGTAAAAACAAAACCTTAATAAAAGCAATCATGTTTCAGAGGTATATGTATGTTCATGAGTATGTCTTGTATAATGATTGACACAATTAGGAGTTGCAAAAAATCACTTAAAAGGAGCTCTTTCATTTCCACCTCATTTCATTTGATGGATGGGTTTTTGTTGTTGTTGAGAATGGATGATTGATGCCAACAACTTTCGTGGCGACGTCAACTTGAGAGCATGATGTTATGAATCAATCCGAGATGTAAATTTTATTAGTGTTATATGAACATCACATGGCTGCCATATGGTTTAACTTTTCTTGTTAAAAAGTTGAAATGTTGACCACCCCACCACCAGCCCTCCACCCTATAAATAGAGATTGACAACTCTTCTCTCGGTGAGGAGTAGGGTAGGATTGTGGGCGCATCAAAAGCCAAAAGCAAAAGTATGCAAGCTGCTTTTGACTGCAGCTGTGCTAGATACAGAGCTTTCCGCTTCTCTCTCTCTCAGCTTCACCAAAAGAGGGCCCTAAAAAGTGCTTCTACATAAGAAAAAGTACAAAACCCACAAAGTAGAAAGACAATGTGCTTTCAAAGGTCCTTGAGTCTTTTTAACTTTTTTTTTTTTTCTTCTCAATGTATGAAAGTTTTGCTTTCTTTGCGTCAAATTTTATAGAGATATGTCTTTGTCTAACTGAAAATTAAGTACATCATGGATCGATCATTTTTCTATTAACAAGGCTTGATGAGTATGACTAATGACCCCTTTTAAGATCACATAGATTCCTAGAGATCCCTATTACAAATCAAGAAAGACGACAAACGCAAATAATTGCTGGATCTACGGACAACCAAAAGCCAACACTAACAACAAAAACGAAGAAAAGAAAACAAAAGAAAAGAAAAGAAAAGAAAACCATTCTTTTAATTCTTTCTTTCCAATCCCAACTTGAATTCATTAATCGTTTCCTTTGTCGCTTTGTAATGGGCAAAGATCATGATTCATGAATTTTGATGAAAATCAAACTTTACATCCTTAGTGGGAATGAAGAGAAATATTTGATATTCGCTAACCCACCACCTTTCCTTCCTTGCTTTCCTCCTTGATGTCTCCCTCATGCTAGACGAAACCTTGCTTTGTTCCTCTCAAACTCTAGAAAATTGGACACTAGTTTGGCTTCTAATGAGGGCATGATCCTCGTATCAAGGCCCAATTATCTTATAAAGCTCCAATTGTTTTGGAGCTTAAACCTTCTTTCCCGGAAAATCTTCATGTTATATATAATTAATAAACAACATAATCCGGTTTCCTGTCAATGATCCCAAGTGTGACACGCCATGAAAATCCCCTCAAATTCCTCATATTCTAGCTAACTAGAATGCAACAAAAAATTATTTCACAATCCCAGAACAATGTAGTAGACCAGAGTGATTGGTAGCGCTATCAACATTCCAAAGATAACCCTGCGAAAAAAAAAAATAATCCGGAGTATTATTTTCGGAATTACGGTACTTAATTACATACAAAGAAATGAAATTACATTTTAATTATTGAAATGGCTACTTACGCAGTACTAAGAATTGCCGGATGGACATTGTACTCTTTAGCAAACACAAATGGGACAATTCCTTGAGGTAGTGCGGCCTATTATTATACAGAAGAATGAAAATTTGATTAGTACTTAAACAATGTTAGGTAATTACTATGAATTCACTCCAACAATTGTTTACAAAACAATGAATAATTACCTGAACAATTGCAATGTGGAGGAGGGTACCACGCAGGCCAACAGCAATGGAAGCGGCAGCCATAACTGCAGGGCCAGTGAGGAATCTGACGGCCATGGCAAATGCTGCTACTGA
Source organism: Bursera palmeri (assembly GCA_026225775.1). Classification (NCBI taxonomy): domain Eukaryota; kingdom Viridiplantae; phylum Streptophyta; class Magnoliopsida; order Sapindales; family Burseraceae; genus Bursera; species Bursera palmeri. Next base: position 39,090 of record JANKKB010030130.1, read on the forward strand.
GTTCCCACAAGCGATTATCTTTGGTTGTAGAGCCATAAACAGACCTTTCACACCATAACAACAAAGAGTTAGAAGGACCCTATTTCATTCAACGCTAATTGTTTTTATTTCAACTACCCTTTACTAACATGTTCCCTTACGGCATCTCTCACAACCGATGCCACCCAACCCTGGACCGCAAAACGACGTGGCTAACCTGACCCACGTGTCGGGTGGTCAATCCCATTTGTAGGCCAATAGATAAACTTAGATTTCTTGTGATAATAAAGGTCACAGCAATGCATGGTTGTGAGTTGTGCACCCATACTTAGCGTTAACATCATGCTACCAAACTACTTGCCCTACCACACCTGGGTATGGTTAAGAAAGGGGTAGAGACAAGAGTCAATAAAATAAAAACACTTCCGCCACGAAAACCAAATCCCCTGGCGCCGCAACTTTCACACACCCAGTATATATATTCTGTAAATTTATCCTCTTTAAGTATAAAAAGTTTCATATTCTCAGATTACTGTAAATGGGTTCCATTCATCAGGACAATTCTTGAAATGGAGCCCAGTTTCAGATAAGAATATATATATATATATACATAACTAAGAAATGAACCTTTAAGGTGAATGGTCCTGGAGGATGTGGAGAACTAGAAGAGAGGAAGTGAGTGAAGAAGCCCTGTTACAGTAATTATGACTACTCACCTAAGCTGAACATAGCCATTCCAAGACCAGCATCCGACAGTATTGAGATTGACTTCTCTATTATTTTAGGCATCGACACATGCCACCTGCAACCACATGAACAACAATCAATTATATTAAAAAGTGAAGGATTAGTCAAATAACAATATGGAAATGGTTGCATTATTATTCTAATCTCATTTTTACTAACCTGAAAGCGATTAGAGACCATACAAGTCCAATGAGACTTGAGTATGTGTTGGGGTTACGGATGAGCTTGCGCCACACCATGATCAAGATCAGACGAGTCATGACACTCGTAGGAGGCATGTGTTTTCCGGCGCCGGTCTCTGTAGCTCCAACAGTCTTTGAATGCAGCTCAGCTGTTGAACTGGACCCCAGCTTATTAAGTCCAGTGGGCCCTTCTTTCTCTCTCTCTTCATCTCCCTCTACTCTTCCAGCAAAGCTGAAATCTTCCCCACCTAAATCCCCACTTTGCGGAACACCTTCAAAGAAAAATTAATTAAAAAGATTATCAATTATATCTTGAACAGAAAAGTAATTCTTATAACTATAATTGAACCATTATTGTAATTTGTACCTTTGTTTTCTCCATTTTGAGGGTGATCAGAAACCAACATCCTGATCTCTTTAGCCCCTTGATCAGACCGTCCAGATTGCTCTGACACTTCAAAATCTGTCCCACCAAAAACATGTAGCCCTCCCGCTCCTTCCGAGACAGGTGATGTGCTAGAGCTCCACACAAACATGTGCAGCTCCTTGGCGTCATGGTTCACTTTACTATTCACATTCACTTGCTGCTGCTGTTGCTGTTGATTGTTCTGTACATTTTTTGTAGTTTTTGAAATAGTAGAGGAGAACTCTGGATTCGGTGCAGGATACGAGGTGGGTACTGTCTGCGCAGGATAAAATCCAAATCTTGGAGATGAAATTGCTTGTCCACAATTTTCCTCAAAATTTGAGGGTCTAGGTGTAGGTCCTCTCGAAGATTGTACAGAGTACATATCTGCTGGACCGAAATTTGAGAGCCTCCCTCCTGGAAAGCCTTGGACGCCCATCATGGAGTAAAAATCAGAGTGGTTGAAATTGGAACCTCTCGGTGTTGGGTTCCTTGATGAGCTCAAGCTGTATATTTCAGCTCCGGTGAGATTGGAAGGACGAGGCGTTAATGCAGGGAGTGAACAGGGCCCTAAAGACCGTCTGGAAGCATTTGATTTCCTCACCGTGACATGAAGCTTTCCATCATCGCCAATTTCAGCGTCGGTTTCCAGGAAATCTCTGCCGTCAAGTGACACCACATCGGAATCAACTTTGAACGAAACGATGGACGCTGCAGTCTCCGGAAACTGCTCCGTGATCAACATCTTTGCTCCACGATACTCGAAGAGAAACAACAAGAGAGTGTACCAGATTATGCACTGCAAAACCACAACTTGGACCATAAGACTGCCCGCGTAAGGGTTGTACATGGCGATAAGCAAAGGGATTCCCATGACCAAAGTGTTGGGTAGAGTAGAAAGTGAGAAGATGGTAATCATCCATTCAAGGCTACCGTTCTTGGTGAAATTAGTCCAGATGCCAAGAACGAACAGCATGATGATCTTCTGCAGGGTATCAGCAGCTATGAAACGGAAGTTCATGGCGTAGGGATCGTTAGTAGAAATGAAATGGAAAGACAGAAGCGGAACAGCGAAGATGGCAACGAAACGGTTGATGCCAGAACACTGGTCAGGAGAGAAAATCTTCCACCAACGAACAGAACCATAAGCCAAGATCATGGCCACGTAAAGAGGGACGACAGCGGTCAAGACTGTGTAAAGATCCTTCCAGGTGATCATTTTCCCAGAATTGTTTCAACAAAAAAGATTAAAAAACGAAAAAAAAAAAATTGACACAAACAAAGAACGATCTAGCACTCCCGGCGGTGTTGGTATATAAAGAGAATGAATGGCATTGAAGAAGGGCAAAATGGGGAGAGGAAAGAAACCGTTAGCTAACTAACTTGAAGGGAATATGCGATTGGTGGACAACTGTTTAATGTTGGCTTCTGCAAAGTCTGAGAAGTCTGAAGAGAGACTGAAACTCAACTGAAGCAGAAGGAAAGATAATTTTTTTACAAGAAGTGTAACTTTACAGAAATATATATAGAGAGGATACGAGTGAGTGAGTGTTCGAGAGAGAGCAGTGATGTGAAGAGAGGGGTGGTTGATCGCTGTACTGAAAAAGGGGTTTGGCTTGGCTTCCTTGGGGGACCAATTAGCTTGGGTGTAAAGTTGGGTTGAAATTAACCGCCTAACATGGTTGACTTAACCACACCAGAGTTTAGTTTGTAGCATGTGGCCCTGGGGTTTCCTCTGACGTGGATACCCTTTCTACTCTATTTGAGTTTCCATTATCCAGGCTTCGAGCGCTCCTTGCTTTTACTATCCTTTAAAAGTTCAGGGTACTGTCCACACAAGGGGTAAAAACATAGACACCCTCATGGTATTAGCTCACTCAATTGAGCATCAACTGACTTGTAAAGTTTGCTAGTATGATTAAATTAGTAATTGGCTAAGTAGGTCTTTGATTGCTCAAGGTTAAAATATTCATGCTGGGTTTGACCTACACTTGGACAGTGCTGTTATTTCGTCAATTTTCTTTCTTGTAGCTGTTATTGTGATCAGCAAAGAGATTATATCTGATATGACTCATTGTTGGCAAAATTTTCAACTTTCAATGAGGCGTTTGGCAGGTTGGTGAAATAATTAAGAGTAATGCTATGTTGTGCTAGGGATTAAATTAATGAATAGCATATCTGGGTCATACAAATTATTAAGAAAGAGTAAGTAAGTGTAAGATACAATTACAATTGGATACATGTAGAAGGGAATATAACCAATTGAGTCTTTTTCTTTAGCCCAAACAACAGTTTTCCAAATTTTGGACAAGGTCACCCTATCTATCATTGATGATGCCAGTCTAATTGTTGATCACATTCCCTTGTTGGCACATAAAATTTTCTGGGAAAATATTAAACATGAACAACAGTGGTTTCAAAGACAAGAATATATTCTACTTTAAAAACCATAACCAAATGATGTAATGTTACTGCCAGAGAATAGTTGTTGTGACAACAATTGTTTTCAATCATTTAAAAGATTTATCCACTTACATTCGGACAAAGCATACCATGATTAAAATAATGTGCCAAAACAAATGTATAGCAAACGAATGGCACACAATCACCATATATTATTTTAGCTCATGATCATATCACTTTAATTTACGCACCCACCTCCCCAAATTCCTTCCTTCCAACTTTTCTTATTTCGTATGTTATCATGTGCGTCTGTTCCATTTGAACTAGTAAGCTCGCAAATTTTATTCCGTTTACATTAAAGATGTCAAATGAGTAAGGTATAAGACTCTATTCAATTGGATGTCTTATTTTACATGTTTAATTACCTATCACGTCTAAGCAAATGATTCGTTTATATAAATGATTCGATAACATTATTGGATCAATAATAACTTTAAAAAAAGAATTTTAGTTCATAATTGACCAAAATCGAAAGGAATCAACTTATAGAATTTTACTAAACTCTTTAAAAATAACCTTTAACTAATACAATTCAAATATCATATTGAAAATCAGTATTTATATATATGACAATGTATGTATAGTCATTTATCATATTGAATACTACATGTTATAATCTATATCAAACCTACTTTTGATAATAATTTGACTCGAAAGTTCTAATCCTCCTCTTTTAGTAACCTTTATCCAAATGTTGGACTTGTTTGGGGGGAGAGTTTCAGTTCAATCCTTACCATGGTGATTGAGACCATATATTGAAAGTGAGGTCACAAGAGAAAGTCGCAAAAGGCAATCAAAGACTAGAAAAAGATTCAAAAGGAACACAAATCTACTCATATGTTGGACTTGTGGATTGTTCATGCATGTTGTTCTCTCTCTCTAACTTGCAATTGCTTATAAAAATAAAACATTGTTTAGTCATAGCTAGGATTGGGAGGTTATAGGTTCACATTGACCGTGGAAACCTGTTTTGTCATCACCATGCATGGGTTGCGTATAAGCAAAAACCTTTTCCTCTTCCTCATTTCACTTAACTATCCATTTCATTCCTTTTTTTTTCTTTTTTTGGTTGCTAATTAACTCTATCATGACGTAGCAACCAATAAAATAACAAAACAACAATTGTCATATCAGCAAACCAGGTCACCCGGCTCACATATGTGAAAGATGAACACTTGGGTAAATGGTAGAACGCACAACTCAATTTGTAAAGAATTCATGGTTTAATTGATCATTGATAATAAAATAAGACTAAGAGCATTCTTGAATTGAGAAACTTAATTTGACTTTCTTTGAGCCTTCTCTCTCATTTTCTTGTACTTTCTCAACAACCAAACATTCCAAATTAACCAAAATCGTGAAGAATCCTTCATGTGATAAGATAAGATGAATAAAGCTAAACATGTGAAGAAAGAGAGAAAACACAGAGTTGGATACTAATTAATCATGTTTGGACAGAAGCAAGTAAAGAGAAATTAATTGATTGAGGGAAGGATTTGGATTCATTGATATCAAAGGGAATATTACAGAGTAGATGGAAGGGCTTGAGTTATAAACATCAATCACATTCAATTACCTAAAATTGTCAGTCTACCTCTCACTTTGCCTTTGGCAGGGCCATGCAATTGATTGAATACATTATCATATCGCTCAAAAGTAACAACCTTTAGGGCTGTGAGGCATACCCACCATAAAATTCTTTCCGAGCACAAAAGATTTTTATTTCATAATATAAAAGAAAGTTTCTTTCATTTGGGACATTTATAGCGAGCACTAGGCTAGATAGCTATATGGGCAATCCATTGGAATCTACTGTAAATAATAAATAATCAGAATAATTGTATCTCGATTAGATTACTAATTTTTGAAATTTAACAAATCCCTTTCTTTCTCATATCATGATATGATGGCCGGGTTCCACCTACAATGAGGCTTGTTCTTAGCATCTTAATTTATTCACAAATAGTATCCCATCTCAATATTATAATTATCCAACTTGATTGTGTCCAATTACACACTAATCACAAGCCACAACCCTAATTTATTAAGTATATTGTAATTGTGCATTATCTAATTATATCATAAACAGGGTTTTGATTGAGTCATTGAGTTCAAGATGTATTTTCAAAAAAATTGAAAAAATTACGATTAAGGAAGCATTAGCCCAACATTAAAGAATTATATGGCGCATATGATGAGGGATGCCCCATTGGCTCATAGAAAGATTCAGCTGTGAAGTTTGAAATTTGAAGGAGTAAAAGCTTTAAATAAAGCATAGAAAGGTTACCATCCAATGATGGGGGTCCACGTGTACCTGATCATAAAAGCAAAAAGGACCCAGGGAAAGAAAATTGAAGAGAAGAGAAGACTGGCAATGCATGTAAACTGTAAAGTTCCCATCAAACTAGCACGTGACAATGCACATGCACAACATGCAAGCTTGGTGAGGGTCACCACACACGTGCACTTCTGTAAATAGAGGAATAAAATAATCACTTTGCACTACTCAAATCCCTATCTTCTTTGTTTGTGTGTTCCTCCAAAATTATCTTTCAATTTCCTTTCCCTTCTTTTCCTTTGTTTCCTCTTCTCTTCATTGGGAATCAGCAAATCTTTGGATGCTTCTTTTAATCTCTTCTACCCATTAAATGCCCATTACTTTCTTTGCTTCGTTTCATTTTCTACTTACCAAAACAAGACACATGAGGAAACAAAATCATTTCATAATATAGGACAAGCATTATTAAGTTTATAGCCAATTTGTTTTTTGCTCAATATGGTCATGATCCATGACATGTTTCCCTCATTTCCCTAGGGTAAAATTAGATGGGATTGTTCATTTATAATTTCCTTCGAACTATAATCAATTTTTCAGTTAAGATCGGATTAAATTTAAAATCAAGATCAATCTTGAATTAGAATAGACCAAGATTGATTTGGACTTGAGTTTTGATCAAACTTTTTGGTTTAAAACCAACAAAAGATTTGAAATTATCTTATGAGAGCTTGTCTATAGTAAAGTAATTATATCTATGATACTAAATCTATAGTAAATAGCAACAAGTTGTTGGTATTCCTCCATAGCTAGGGATCTTGGCTAAGCTTGTAAAAAGTTAGATGAATGGCATGAGAGTTGGTACTTAATGGTTTATCTGAAAGAGAATTTCGCCAATGGCAGGGCTATAAAAGAGAGGATGATTGAGCTTTGAAGGATAAAGGAAAAAGTCATAGCAAGGTTCAAGTTGAGTGGCTCAAAGTGGCTCCATAGGAGACTCAGGACATGAGTGAGTCAAAAAGATATGAACCTGTCGGCCCATTGGGCCTATCCCCACGTCCACACCCCTCCTCCCCATGCTTACCACACCACGCTTGCTTGCTGGAGCCCCCCTCCTCCAACCCCACCGCATCTTTTCCGGTGCCATCACATGTACACGCGTTAGGCTACATAGTGTCCCAATTAATCTCTACATTCACAAAATCCACCAATATTAGTATTTGAATTGATGCAATTATCATATGTTCATTTTATATTATATCATCTCTTAATCACATATTTATGGTTATAATACTACTTATTTGTTTCTTGAAGATCATTAGATGGATACAGAATTCTCAATATGTCAATGTATTATCAATTATTATGCTTATCTCTATAAATTTAATTTATACCTTATATTGGATTTAAAACTATCAAATCAAAAAACCCTACTTAGATTTAAGTCAATTCAACATGGGTTACAACTACACCATTATGGTCACCTTTACTAATGTTTATTTCGTTATCTAGCTTTATTTTTTTCTTTTTTGGGGATCTTAGGGTGTCAATTTCCCATCCCACTTAAGATTTTGGATCCAAAAAGCTTAACAAACCTTAATCAAGAGTCTATGTGATGATTCAACGACTTTGTGGTGGGGGAGTATTTCTTTTAGGAGCTGACCTAACAATTTGGTAGGGTTTGTGACCACCCAAGGTTCATGAATGAGCATTTACAAGATCTTTGTCAAAAGTGCACTACATAGACTTATTCAACAATCAGTGATGGTAGGTTCTATCTTTTTGCCTCAAAAGTTCAAAGTAACTAGATTTTTAAGAGAGAGAATTAATGTAGTTTATGATCTAATTGCTCGGTAGTATTTTTTTGTGTACTTTATTTTATTTATCTTTTTGATAATCTAGAAATCTTTTAATTGTTTATTAACAAACTCAATTTTGAAATCACAATCCTAATTAATCATACAAAAAACTTTTTTTGTTAGACCCACAAATCCAAAAAGAATACTTGTACTTATTAATAAACTTTTATAGAAAAGTAATAATAATCTAGATGCGATATTAATAGATCAAAGTTGGTAAGTTATCGATATCGACTTCATGAGGTTAAACACCAAGTTTACTAAAAGAAGAAATAAAAAAGACATTAATCGAAAAGTATCAATAATCCTAATTTCACTACATGATCATCATAAACTCAAAGAGCTTGTTGTATTCATAAAATTTAAATCCAAAAAAAAAAAAAAAAAATTAACCCCAAACTAGAAAATATTGGTACATGTGAGCATGAAACTCCACAACGAACNATCATCATAAACTCAAAGAGCTTGTTGTATTCATAAAATTTAAATCCAAAAAAAAAAAAAAAAATTAACCCCAAACTAGAAAATATTGGTACATGTGAGCATGAAACTCCACAACGAACCACCTTTAACTCAATTATATTTAAGAAATATATTCTTTTGAGAGCAGATTTATCTCCTAATTGTTGGTGCCCTACATTAAAAAACAAAACAAAAAATGTCCAAACTATGCATGTGCCTATACTCAGCCCATCTGTTAAGCAAAGTCTCTTCCTCTTATTGGGCTAGATCATTTTTGTGGACTAAGGTCAAAATTGATTAGCCCCATTTCAAGGATTCTCAATCCAATTATCACCCATATATCTAGCAAAAAATTAAATAAAAATATTCAATCGAACGAGTGATGGGAAGTTGTGAGTTCAAATAGTTTGCATTAGAGTCGGAGTACTACTATTTAAAAGAATTAGTTGAGCTTGATGATAGCTCTACCCTAACTGCAATATAAGATTATATATAATACACAAAATTAAATATTATAATAGAAGATTAAAGCTTTGCATGTATCTAAACGAGTAGATGACTGGATAATCAATTTAATTGAGCTACGCATGCCATGGTGTGGACCAAGATGATGAGTTGAAATTCACATGCATAGTAATGTGGACACTTAAACCACCATATATAATCTGCTTGACATGCATGTGACTCGCTACGAGGTTGACTCAATCTTGGGCTGCGATCACATTTAAAGATTAGGTTATCTTAACGAGATTGATAATAACATTTATAAATATACTTAGGCTAATATGATTATTATATATTCACCAATAAATCTGCATAGAAAGTGGGTTCCGTGCTTGTGGGGTTGCTTAATCATGCTTTTTTATTGCGTCCAAAGCCAGCCATGTGAAAGAACATTCTTTTGAGATAATGTCATTCTCATCTCTACTCAACTTGGTCCTTACCATTCTCACGTTGGCTTGGCTTTCTTTCATATTTTTATATTTCTCTCTTTAGTTTCTCCAAAAGGAGCAGTTTTCCAAAAGCCAGCTAAGATTTCTCTTTGGATTTTTCACTCATTTTGGTGTTAAGAAGGGAACATATTTAATGGGGTTTGGAGACATGTTGAATCCATGTTTTGGCTCCATTTCAGCCTTGGAGTGGAAATTTTCTTTGACAATTATGTTTCATCACAGGCCATTGTTTGATGAGAGGCCTATTCGGTTAGGTTTACATGACTAAGATGAATATGGTTGAATGTTCGGTTGGGAGGGTGATGACACTTAATGCCAAGCTGCCAATATAGGTTTATCTTTCGTACTGATTAAAACTACAAATCAAGATCTTTTCTTAACAAGAAAATGTTTAATAATTTTATAACTTCAAATCTTGCTCGAGTATAAGGTAATGATTCTGTTCAATATTGGACAGGCAATTATAACTCGACTCGTCCATATATAGACCTATTCAAGGGTCTATTACCGATTAATGTTGCACAAAGAAAGCAATATGACAAAGAATCAGAGATGGGAAGATTTTATCAGGGAACACTGATAATAGTGTACGTTAACTTTTGATTCGAGATGATCAGTCTGGTTTGATCAGTCACTTCAAACTCTAGAGAATTCAACAATTCAAAACAGTAAGATTCAGATATTAAAGATAAAGAGAACATCAAAATTGATTTGAAATCAATCTGATTTGCCACAATATGAATACGATATGATATAAATTCGCTTTAACAGTTCCATTTCTCAACTTTTTACCGATGCAGCTAGCAAAGAACTTAGAATTTGTATAGGCCCTACACAAATTAACAATATTAGTTATACGGAAACGATAGCTTCCTGTCCCAGACATGATCATAAAATATTGTTCCCTGAAGCTTTTGTGACAGCCAGAACCTCTCTCCCACAGTTCCAAGCTGTTGCCAAATACGGAGTCCGTGAAGATTTGTCTGGTCCACGTTAGATCATCAGTTTTCTGAAGCTTGTACATGTGCTTCTGATCTTTTTCTTCTCTATATCTTATGATTTTACAAGAAAATGTAAACCAGGACAATCCCTAAATCCACCAGGGTCTGAGTACAATGTTGGTGTCCCATTTGGATCATACAACTCATAGACACTTTGTTACAGAAATCTGGGCTGACCCCATTTTCTAAGATTTGCTATATCTTTTTCCTGGCCTTTGAGTTGGTAGCTTTGATTAATACAATCACTATTTACATTTACTTCCTTCAAGTATTTGATATGTATGGACTGATGATGTAGGACATATATGGATAAATAATATATTTATAAATTGATTTTGGTAGCCAGAGTCCTAGAATAAATTATTCATAAAGATTCTAACTCCATGAGAAGGATTTAATCATAAAATAATATTTTTATGCTCTGATATATTCACATTGCATGCATTAAGTAAATCTTTTTTGCATCCTGATTAGGTTAATCTTGTACATAAAATGTTTAGTTAGTATAAAACTTAATTTATTTTTCATTTGTAACATTATCAAAACAATAAAATTGTCAAATGATTAAAAAAAAAAAAACAAAATTTTACTCGAATAATGAAATGCTAAGCGGCCATTTGGAAACACAAAAGATTTGTCTCAAATTTGAGTCATTGAGAGGGCCAGTATTTTCCACATGTCCATGATCAATAGGCCCTCCAAGAGACTATTTGTGTCTTGGGCCAGCACTAAATGTAGGCCTGATTGGACCAATTTGGCATTTTAAGTAGGACAAATCTCACTAGTGGTCCTCAGGTTTGCCTTAATTAGCTTCAGATGAACCTACTGTTAAATAGTCAATATTAACTTTGATAACTGGAGGGGTAAACTGGTAACTTCCTAACTCTTTCTATTAATTAATCCTTAGAATAAGTAATAAATATTATGTAAAATTTGACACATAAAAAAATATATTGAAAAATAATATAAGAGATATTAGTTAGATAATGAGTATCTTAGTTAAATTTATAAAACATCCTAATTAAACATATAAAATATCTATTTTTCTAAATTTGGGTTAGATTGGATCGATTTTATTATATTTTTATTAGCAAATCCAACATCCAATTCAATTATATTAGATTTTAGAAAATTAAATGCAATCCAATCAAGTTATCAAAACCAATCAAAATTGGATTGGTCGGTTCAGTTGGATTGGATTGGATTTTAAACACCCTAGTACAAAGCACAACCAATGTAAGGGCTCTACCAGTCAATGCCTCGAGCGTAGCCATCGAATCCCACTTCTCACCTATTAAATCACCAATATCGATGTTATTTAAATCCATATTTTCTTGTAGAATGACTACAAACCCATCTGAGATTTCTTTTAGGTTTTCTGAATAGAGGTCACAAAGGTGCAATATTTGGGGAGGAGACTGGAGATGAGAAGTGTTTGTAAACAAAGGAGTAGATTTGTTGGAATCACTCTTAAGACAAATGATTAGATTTTCAACACTATCTCTTTTATTAACAACCAATTGGCTTAAGATAGCCATGAGCAGAAACAACTCGTCCGAAAGAAAAGGCAACTAACAAACAAAAAGAAAAGGCTTCCACATTCTGTAGATGCTCCACTTCTGTAGCCAAAATGCTGCACTCCTTCAGCCTGAACATGCAGAAGTGCCATCATATGTGGAGCTTGAACTGAGATAGCCTATGACCAAGAATAGGTAATGCCACTAAATAGGGAAGTGGCCTAAAAAACAGGGGTTTGTGAGGCCTTCATTTACGAAGCGAAACCCAAAGAAATCTAACTGAAATTCCACTTCCACATCTGCTTGCTAATTAGGGACCCTTACCCCTTTGCCAACTATCAACTCCTCATGTTGCTACCTGTCAATAGATAAGCAAGCACTTAAATTGCATCTCCCCCTGAAGAACTTGTCTCCGGTAATTTCTGTTGTAGGTAAGCATGTAAAAGCTTAGGTTGAGGTGGAAAAATCCCATCTGCTTTGACTTGGAGTAATTAATACTAAAACTTTTGACTCTTGATTAATTACCAATTATAGCTCGCAAGTATAAGAGTTTTCAGGTTACAATAGAAAGGTAATTCCCAAGGTCAATCTCCACGGAGATCAAGATATAAACTAATTGCTCGTACAATGAAGGAATGATGTATTTTTACAAGTGGTGGCATAAAAAGGTAAATGATGGCAACGAATAGAACTCAATTAAACTAAATTGCAAAACGGAATTTAAAGACAATAAAATAAAGAAAGCAATTAACAGAGTTTGAAACTAGGAATAAAGGTAAAACAAAGCGATAAATATTAAAATAGAAAATAAAGCTCAAAGAGGCCATCGAGCACTTAAGCTACAATAGTTATAAAGTTATGATTAAATGATTAATTCTAGATGCAACAACTAAAGTAAATGACTTAAAATTAATCAAAGCAAGAAAAGGAATCAAAAGCATTTACTAATAAACAAAAATTTGAGATTACATAAATAAAGCAATCAAAATGGAAATTCAAATACTAAGAGGCATTTTATCGAACACTAAAACTACAAGTTTCACCGAATTCAAGATTAGTGATGTTTAATGAATGTTAATCCTCAATACACAACTATGAAAACATGTCTTGGGTTAATAATCAAAGAGTATGTCATTTAACAATCAAATCAAGATTTAAAACATATAATTAATCACTCAATTTGTAATACAAGCAAATCCAACCAATTCAACCTTAGAAACCCAATTCCAACAAGCATTTGATGTGCCTTTTAGGTCTACAATGAATCAAATCAAGATCTAAGCATCCTAGGGCTGAATCAAGGATAAACATGTATACTAATCAAGCAATTAAACATTTACTCATCAAATGAATCCACTAGACATCCACAAATTTGTATTGGGCTAATCCCATAGCTTAGATACAAGATTCTAACCAAACATAATGAAATTAACAACAAAATAAAGCATGAAATGTAAATAAAACATCACCAATTCGAGATTAACAAGCAACAATGAAGCCAAGGGTTGGTTTGTCAAGCCACCCACTGTCATTCACACCTCAAGTCTCTCTCAAACAAAAATACAACAAACAAAGTAATAAATCCTAATCTATAAATTATATAAACTAAGAAAGCAAGGTAAAAGTGAGATGGAATCAAACAAGAATGAAGCCTAGGGTTGGATTGCTCCTCCTCCTTCATCTTCCACTCTTTAGACCCATATAGGGTTTAAAATGGACAATGGTTGCTTTTTATATTGTGTTGGGATGCAGTGGCAAATTTATAATTAAGTGGGGGCATTTTCGTCATCACAGTGAGATGCTACCATGAATTCTTCTTTTTTACTCTTCACTCCCCGATTGCATCTCTTGGCTCTCTAATTTTGTTCCTACAACATGCAAACACAAATCAAACATAAAATATAGATTTCAAAGCATGAATTAACTTAGCAATTGATTGACTAATGTTTCACAAATTTAAGTGTATAATTAAGCACTTAACATTATTATCGAGCTAAAACACACATTAAAGCCACTTCATTATACACTTTTGATCCATAATAAGGGTTAAAGCCACACATCCTCTAAAGGTGGCTTGGTTGCCCAGCGAACTAAGAATTTATGGTTTCGCCCTCCTTGTGTGGAGACAAACTGATGATCAAGAATTACAACGATAATGTCACATGCTGAAGAGATGGGAGGTACTTAGATTAAATCAATTTTTAGAATGTATTTATCACGCCCCAAAATCGCTTATATAAGAATCCTGAGGATGAATTATGTAATTTTAATATAAAAGAAAATTTAAGTAAAAGGCTTTCGAAAAAAGTTTTCATTTGCTTAACATAAACCTATACATTGTATCCAAAATCAAATACAACTCATAAAATTTTACGCATTTATCATCAGATACAACTTAACATTTAAAATACAACTTGATTAGCACTTAAAAGTGCATGTTTATTAATAATTTAAATCATTATTTTTACACTTTAAGTGCTATTAGTGTGAGTATTTTAATTGTATTGGGCTTAAAATAATTGTTGCTGTAAATATTCATTTTTAATTACTTTGATGCAGGCCAAGTAAAATGAGCATAACTTTCAATCCAGAAGCCCATTTGGTTCGAATCTTATACCTGTAGAAAGCTCACAGATTTCTTCACAAACTTGAAGAACAACTTAAATCCCAAATCTAATGTCTAATAGGTCAAAATTGGGTTACAACAAAATCCAGAATTGGAGAAATCCAACCTGACCTACGTGGACTTCTAGGGCCATTACTACCTAACCAGAACTCCAAATGATATGATTCAAGATGATCTGAAAAGCTAAGATAATTAGTTATAATTTGTCTGTTGGATACTTTCTCAAATTATGGGTGCAAGCTAATCAAAAAGTTGTTGTAATTTGATTTAGTGATAGGTGGCCGGAATTGAATCACAGCCTAACATATCTAGACATCCAGGACCATATCTTAATGAATATAACTCCAAATGCCTTGTTTCTTATAGCTGTGGAAAGATTATTCAATTATCTACAAGTTGTCGCTTTACCATTTTATCAAATTGGTGGTTAAAGAGTTCCAAAATACCTTGCAAGTTGATGAAGTGGTTGGTGTGTGATAATTGACATAGTTGCTGTATTTTGGTCATTTCTCCATAGTTACATGTCCAAATGGAACGATTCAAGAGGCTATGGAAAGATAAGAGAATCATAGACAACTTTCATTTCTAACACTTGACCAAATTCGAAGTACGAATGAATCAAAAGGTGGTTGCAATGTGATAGAGTGGTAGGTGGCAATAAATGAGTTATTATGTAAAATTCTTTTAATGCCCTCTCTTATTTACCTATAAAATGAGAC